>VXBL01010255.1:1423982-1455645 GCA_013400195.1 Aramus guarauna
CCAAAAAAACCCCAAAAAAAACCCCCAAAACCCCCAACCCCCAAAACCCAAACCCAACTCTGCTGGCCATCCCTCACTGCTTTTTCCCCAAGGGGGAGGGCACAGAAATCGAGAAGACAGCAAGCGGGACCACTCCTGCCCCTTTGCCAGCGCCCATGAGAGGGCAGGAGCAAGCCTGAATTCTCTTTGATTTGGTCTGCTCTAGCTAATATGAAATAAACTTTAATAAAAGCAGGAGTAGACCTTGTATTTCTACACATAATAAAACATGACTAGATCTCATATTTCTCCACATAATTAATTCACCTTAATTTTAGACCTTATTTTTACATGTAATCAATTAACGTAGTCAATGACACCTGAAATACATGGAATTTTTTGAACCTCAAAATATTACTGGAGCAGCATCTCATGTAAAATGGTCACAAGCTCTCCATCCTCCAGAGGAATCCTTGAGGGCAGAATGTTACACCTGCGTACATCCCGATTTAGGATTAAGCACTTAAACCAATATAATGGAATGAAAAGAGGGGTATAATGTCTTTACACAAATACGATATGAACTTCCATGTATACTAACGACCAAAGACTGCTTTTTCATGTGCAGCCCACATTATATCTAGACTTGTACTGACTAATCAATTTTGGTCTGATAGGCACTTACTGTTATCCTTCAAAGTCAACAATAAGGTTAGAGAGGGCTAGTAGGATTGAGAAATGACTGCTGTCATCTATCTTAGGTGCAGAATCAATTTTTAAATGAAAAAGAATTACCATGTGAATCACCACTTTAAAGGAAGCACTTTACTCTCGGCTTTTCTTACGCTAATCTTCTAGTCATCAGCCATCCTATAAACAGTATGGTTTGCACTCACAAATGTAACATCTGACAGATCTCAACGGATCTTGCCAACATGCATCCTTAGGAAAATTTTAAATAAATCATCACGAATCAATTACCTCCAGGGAGACAACAGGAAAAAAAGCCAAACAGAGGTTTGTGCATTTATTTTCTGCTAACGTGTCCAGACTCCTGATGGCTTCTGGATAATTATTGGAGGCACTCTTAAGAACTTTAGCTTTTGAGTTGATTTAAAGTGTTCCTTTATAACAATATTCTGAAGCTAGAAGAGATTATTTCTTTGTAAACTGAATCACAAAACTTATCTAGTTGGATTTTTTTATGGCTTTCATAAGAAAATCCAAAGTGCTAGATGTAAAAGAGGAAAAAAAGGGTTTGTGATGCACATCTGAAAGCAGCAAACACCTTACAAAATGAGCACATTTGAAACATGATTAATAAATTCCCTGTGAGACCACAAAAACAAAATACAAACAACTATGTGGAAGTAACTACTTACACTACCTCTTATGGAACTCACCTCCAGATTGTCAAAAACACTCTTAAAACTCATGGATATCAGCCTCTCGGCATCATTTTTACCACTCTGTCTTCCATTTGTGTTTCCTGGTGTCCTACGACCTTCATTAAACTACTAGATCTCTATATTCCCTGTTGTGGATATTTGGTGCACAGGTATAAATAAATTATAACAGATAAGTGGGCAGAATTGTTCTGTGGCACCCAGACAAGAGGCTTAAGCACGAGGTAGCTTATCTGTAATTTCATAACCTACAGATAAATAAGACCAGCATGTAATATAGCTATTTTCAGTCTCACATGGATAAATGTGGCATAAAAATGAAATGAAGTGTAAACGTATTTACTTTTTCTGATGTCTTATTACATAATTTATTAAGCTGATGCTGCTCATTATGTTTCATACTCCATCGTTTTTCTCTGTGAAGTCTCTTACAATATCAAATGAAGAAAATTTATATTTAATAATTTCAGAGTGAGACATTAACATTCAAATCAAATATGGTGCTATTGTGGGGCTTCAGGGGGGAAAAAAAGCCCTTTTATTCTGAGCACAATGAAGGCATGATAGGCATGTCTGTTATCTCATTCATTAGTCATTCTGGACAGTTCAGACAAGCTGTTACCTACAATAATAGAGAGAATTTTACTTTTTAAAGATTAATTTAAACTATACTTCATACGGAACTGCAGAAAACTATTTATTTATATATTTATTGATTCTGACAAAATAGATATTTGCATTTTTTTCTAAAAGATAAGTAATATTCATACAGCTGTAGCCAGGAGTCTGACATAGGACATGACAAGCAACATATTCTTGCTCTGTGGGAGGATGACCAACTAGGTCAAAACGTGCACCTGTCTAATAAATTTGTAATACATCTCAGAAATGTATAAAGCAGACAGGAAAGAGGAGAAGGCTTTGCAAATCTTACTTCCTCTATAATTTTCAGCTCCTATCTCCACCTATTCCCTGCATAACTCCCCTTCTGCATTTAAACTCATCACCTATTGTTCATTCAGAGATGTCTTTCAATTTCCTTCACTGATAGTGTCAGCGTGGAAAGTCAAGTACAGGTACTATATCAATCCCACACATC
Source organism: Aramus guarauna (assembly GCA_013400195.1). NCBI lineage: Eukaryota > Metazoa > Chordata > Aves > Gruiformes > Aramidae > Aramus > Aramus guarauna. Next base: position 1,426,467 of record VXBL01010255.1, read on the forward strand.
ATTTTGCAAGCCCTGAGCAGCCACATCCAAACTCCCATGCGTCCATAGTGGAGAGTAACGTCACAAAAAAATTTAAAGTTTAACAATTATCAACTTGCTTACCCCATTTGACTTTTCAATGGAGTCTACACTGTTCCTTCACAAAATAACGACAAGACCCAAATCTGCAGCAAATATTTGTCCATTGTGGTTTTCCTATCTTCAGTATTCTTCTATGCTGCCCTGTTTAAACCAGACAAAAATAGAAAATATTTATTCAGTAAATGTATGTCTGAATCCAAACCAATCCTTTAAAGAGGAAATAACCCTCATGACTGGAGAAGGTTCAGTACAAAAACATATTTGTTTCAGATATGCATAAAAAGTAGTTTTATAGTTAAAAAAACAAAAAAGGTGAAACTGTGAAGATGTTAGATATTTGTGTTCATCTCAATTATTCTAGCTTCATTAAAGTCTGAGCACTATTAATAATGTCCAATTTGTAAGCCAGCACCCAATTCACTTGGTCAGAAGTGAGTGAAACATCAGGTTTGGATGGGTGGCAATATAAGCATCAGAAGGGAATCAAGTGTTTTGTAAAAGACTGTCTGTAACTGACTCCTTCCCTTCCATGTCTCTTCTACCTGAATCTCCACCCTTTTCCTGCTGTGTCCCACCTGAGCTGGACCTCATGCCAAAGCCATCTATTTCACCTCCCAAATCTGCCTCCTGACTTGCTGGAGAATTCACAGGAGCTTTGCTTCAAGATGTGAGTTTCGAAGAAACAAACAGACGTGTGGAAGTCGCTCCCCTCGCCGCTGTGCAGTAACCAGCCATCTGAGCCATCAGATATTCTCTTTGTGAGAAGGCGGCAGTACGCACGTTTAATCATCAGCTCCTTTGGCTCAGAGCACAGTCATTCCCTCGTGGCTTTAAAAGCTTGAGCTGTGAACTCTGTTCTTTAAGATGAAGTCCCTTTTTATCACTGTTACAAACGCGCTTGGTATTATAATTAAAACCTCAGAGAAAATGTTCCTGCAATTTTGGAGCGTGGACTCATTTCCTTTAGCACTAATGTCCCTTTACCTTGGCCTGACTCTGCGGATGCAGGTGTGCACGTACACACAATTGTATGCGCTAATGAGAAGTAAAAGGGGATGGCACTGAAAATCAGAGCCTTCACTTTTGTGTGGATTCACGCTCAGAAAAACGGGAAGATGACAAACCTCACCCCTCTGCTGGGCATGGTCATTGCAAGACTGCGCGTTTTTCTTGGCGCCAGCTTGGACGGCGCAGCAGCATGAGAGGACCTCTGTAAGTAACAGGGGTTGTGGGGAGGGGATGGAGACCTCTTCTCCAGGCACGAGTGCCTGGGGCAATGCCCCCTCTGCTTCTTGGGAAGGCAATTTGCTACACAGACGACCATTTCCTATGGGTGAGAGTTCACATATTTTACCTGTTACTACTGCCTCTGATTACTAGTGCGGAACTGAAGCAGGCAATGGAGTCCTATTTGTGGCACTAGCCCACAAATTTGCCACAGGGAGCTCATTTCAGTGCCTGTTTCAGTTCAGCCATTCCTGACCTCCAGTACTTTCCTCTGATGCTGCTAAGATTTAACCTGATCCAAGGCTTGCAGGCATGTGGTTGTTGTTAGAACAAAAATTGCATAACTGCCTGAGTATTAAATCACAACTGTTGTATATGGAAGGACACTGGTATAATTTGTTGGACAGAAAGACCTTTTTAAGGTCCTCAAGCAGCCTTGGGTAGTTTGTTGAATTGGTAGGAAATACCTAGTATATCTATGACACACTTGATCTTTCTTCTGAAATGAAAGAGGAGAGGTCAGATTCTGCTGAGAGCCCCTTGAGGCAGATTTTAGTATGTAGAACGGGTACGACTTGTACAATCATCTTCGGATCACGAGGCCGCAGTTTGTCGGATGAAATCCTCAAAGGGATGGCATTTCTAGAGATTTAGGATGTTTTACCCAATTTGTGTATATTTCTAGTGGAACCCAAAGCCTGCTGTTTTAACCTTCGCCATTTTCTGCATCAGTTTGGGTTTTTTTTTTTCTAGTTTGCAGCTTTCCCATACTTAGTGTTTCTTCCCAGACCCAAAGTTTGACTACAAAGGCATAAGCACACTGCTAATAATAAATATTTCTGGCATTTATGTTTTATGAGTAGCATCTGTAATTATATTACTCTCACTGTAAATAACTTAAGCACTGATGCTTTTATGATGGAAATGAATTCAGGAGACTGAATATTTATGAATTAGTATCTTTCCTCTAAGAGAATATGACAGCATTGAAAACATGCAATTACCAGAAATACCTATAGTGATTAAAATGGTAATTAATGACAGCCACTCTTATTAGCATAAAATAAAGCAAATTACAGATAAACCTATATTTTTAACAAGAAATCTAGGCAGTATCACTTGCCTTCTACAGTATGAAGAAAGTAAGTTCTTAGAGACTGCTAGTCTGTTTGTTAACGATAGGTGGTGCAAAATACCTAGAACAGCAGCAAATCCTTCCTTCTCTTTCACATCGGGGCACACAGCTGTTTCCGGAGGGGGGGAAAAAAAGAAGAAAGCGTTGAAGTTTAAAGTCTAAATTAATTTCAAGTGGAAAGCAAGTCATTTTGCCTTCTTCACAGAGACGTTTGTGAGGTTTATGTCCTAATTCTGCTGACACCGGCATTTGGAAGCAGAAACTATGCCTTATTGTGCACTGAATCAGGAATTTAATTTATAATAAAAATTACATGTTTTCATTTTAACTCAGAGTATTGAGTTGCTTATAGCTTCCCGCAAACAGACACACATAAATCACGCGTCTAGGCATCTATGGCAGGTGTCCTGTCTTTGCTCAAAATATTCAGCAATGTGACCAACAAAGCCTTTCCTAAATGGATGGACACTCATGCAAGAGCTCAGTAAGCCAAAGTAACTGTTATTAAGCACTCCCGAAGAAACTATGAGAAAACTCTTATGCCTTTTAACTCAGATGTTCAAAAAAATATATTTGTCAGTGAACTTTCAAAAAACTGTCTGAATCAATTTTCCTAAAGTTTTAAATGTAATGGCTTCCAGGATGGCAATAAAAGTTTTGGAAAGCTGTGAGACTCCAGAAAGATAGTTGCCATCAAAATATCCATTCAAACTTCAGCACAGATTTTCTTACAATAAAGGAAGTTTCATTTTCAGTGTGGAGTAAATACGGCTGCCCTGTTCAAATGCTGCAGTTTCTCCACGGTTGTCAGGTGAATGAAAGCTGCTGAATTGTTGGTATGCCATTCTTAAAGCTAGAAAATACTACATAACTTGTGTGTAACTTGGAATTCTTGTCCAATCTTTCCAGTCTCTTCAAGCACAAGGGCTGGTGAGCAGTCCCACACATGACTTTTGGAAACCCACAGAAAAGTATTGACAAAGAAAGCAGCGCAGCTCAGACTGGCTGGCAATGTTGTTGCAGAATTTTCTTTGGAGAAATCAAAGACCAACTCTGTGATTCATATCCTGCAGAAGAATTTTTCTTTGGAGCAAAGCATTTACATTCGGTCCAAACATGGAGTTTCTCTTCACGTTCTGAAGTAACACTTGGACATTGCTATTGAAGACCACGCTTCCCACAAAAGGCTACTACCTACTACTCCCAGCTTCTGCTGTCCATCTGCTGTCACAGCTAGAGACAATTCAAAGGCACAGAAAATTGGAAAGTTAAACATTTGAGCTTTGCAATGCATTTATCTCATTAAGGTTTTGAAAACATAAAGGGTTCAGTGCCTTTTAAGTTGTGCAAGTTATTGTGGCACAATTCAAATGAGTAAATAAATACCATGTGAACACCATCTTACTTTTGAGCATAAGCAGTCAAAGAGTTAGTTTGACAAAGATTCTTGGACAATATGAGGCTGAGTTTTGTGGCACCAATAAAAGAGGAATCTGTCCTCCCAAAGCAGAATCCAGAGTCCTGAGTGAAATACCTCGTCTCTGTCCACGGCCACGGGCAAGATTTAGAAACCTCGGAGTAGTGTTCAGAAAAAGTAACATGTTGACCAGACCAACTACTAGAAAGTAAAAATTATGTCAAAGGTGAGCCCTACCACGCTATATTACCTACAAACCAGCCCTGGATTCAAGATGGATTTTAATTTCTTTAATTTCTTCCCGTTTTCTACTTAAGCAAGTGCTCAAACCATCAGGTGGCCACTTCATACAATGAAATGAACTTGCAACATCATCCCCTGGGGCTCCGGGTTTGTATCTGTAGGGCATACCGATGATGAAACTAATCTGGAAAAAAGCGACATTCTTCTTTATACGACGCTTTATCAACAGTAAATCTAAAACATTCATAGAGACCTGAAACATTAATCTTTTTATTTCCATCCCAGCTTTAGGTAAACTTCAAATAATCACACCATCCTTAAGAAGCACTCCATAATGGAGTCAAGCACATCTGTGTGACTCCCAGGATCTCCAAGCACCTGTCAGCCTGTCAGGTATGTCAGATGCCAGAAGATGCACTAAGTGCATGGGCAAAAATAAACTCAAAGATCTATTCAAAACAGGCAGACAAAAAAATCTGCAACTATGTCCCATGTTCTATGTCCATATGCAAACGTTACATACTGCTATAAGGATTCAAAATGCTCATTCTACGCAGCTTTGTGGTCTTCATCCAGTAACTTATTCTCTGCCCAGAAAACACAAAATTAAATAGGGTGGTTAACAAAATAATAGGAATATCATTTAATAATGCAAATCAGGGAATTGACCTAAATTACATTTTGTAGCAGGTTCAAAAAGTTGGCTTAAGATTTCACTTTGGATAAAAGTACTTAAAATAATTTTCAGAGAAAATTAATTTTGATAAGGGAAATTACTGTCAATTTTTTTTTTCTTGCTGCATTGTTTCTTTTTCAAACTAGTATTAAATCACAGGTGGATAATAAATTTCCTACAACTAAGTTGAAAAGTTATGAAATATTTTCAGATAACTGTAACAGAAGGCATTTGGGGGATTACGCTACAAGGAATTCATTAAGTATCTGGAATTTTCTGATAGTCAATCTCTCAAATACCTTGGTAATTCACTTAAGTCTGGACTTTTGTTTATATAAAAATGTAATCTGCTGCTTCTTGGAAGACATTTTTCTTTATAAACTGGGATAAAATGAATGTTATATTTCATTTTTGCTAGCTTTTCAATATGATTGATGCAGACCTTTAATGCGTTAATTTTACAACACAAATTCATATTCAAATAGATAGTCTTGTTAAGAAAGATGAACAGCACCAAGTATGCAACAGTGAAGATCTGAACTACCCCTTTTCCCCGCCCCCCTCACCAAGAATGAGCCCATGGAAATTATTGGTACTTTTGCTTTCTGAACATCTAGTCTAAAGAAGTAGTTACAACGTAACTGGAACTAAAACTAGAACCAGAACTGGAAAAAGGAATCCGAGAAAATTCAGTAACTAGTTTAAAACTGTGAAGCATCTATGACAAATTTCCCTTCCCTTTGACGGAATTAACATTGACTTACCCTGTGTATTCACAATATTGTAAAACCCAGTAAACCTGCTTTACCTCCCCAGCTGAACAGGTTGTGCTGTGTGATACAGGTCTCGGTCCAATGTCGGTATTCCCAGTCTGTAGGCATGAGGCACGTGCACAGCGATGCAAGTCCTAACCAAACAGCGGTTAGGCAGAGACATCTTGTATCTGAGACAAGGGCGCTTAAACAGATACTTAACCCTTCGTAAGTATAACATGGATTAAAATTGTGCTGACCCACTCCTCCCCATCACTCCCAACCCCACTCCCGCAACCTTTCAAGAGCTCCCGCAACCTGCCGGACCAGCATGGACCGTATCCGATTGAGGGGTAGGAAAATGCTGTTGCGGGAGGCACAGAGCTACCCCATGTTGAAGCAGCAGTTTGGAGGAGCTTGCCAACATTTGCCAACTGATAATTATGGTACAGTTAGTACATGTGCGCTATTACCCACATCCCGCCTTCTCGTGTGATCAGCAGTAAGGCCAGCTGCGCGCATGCCTCCAGACAGCCGCTGCGAAGAGCCCAAGCAATGCAAAACACTCTTTCTGCGGAGCCCTGCAGGCATCCACGCAGCAAGATGTGTATATGCAACACTTGAGCTGGATTCCTGGTGGGCCTGTGATACGCAATTGAAGAACCATATGCTCTGTGGGTACATGTCCAACTAAAGTCAGTCAAGCTGGGCTTTGCTACAGCAGCTGAGGATCTGAACCAACGAGTTTGATAGGCAGCAAAAACCTAGCAAGTAGGCTGGATGAAATGCATTTGTCCCTAATGCATGCTGTCTTGAAACATCCTACTTTTGGAGTTATTGCTACCCTTCTTATGCATCTGGTAAAATATCATAATGTTTCTATATCTAGCCTCAGCTAAAGTCAGGCTACAGACTTGATGGCTGTTGAACACAGACAAGGTAGCTGCCATAGTTTTGTGTAAACAGTATGCAAAGAAACACTTTTTTCCAGGAATCCCAAAGAAATGTTCTGCCAGGGTCATTAGAGAACAAGCCAGTGTCAAGAACTGGCTCTATTCAGAGTCCAAGACAGATAAATCGAGGATTTTATAGTGCTCCGTTCCTTGCTTGCACTACTTTTGTGCCAAACATTGCATTATTATCCCATGCAAGAGCTCCATGGGCCATCTTCCTGAGAGCAGAAAACAGCTTCCATACCAGGATACAGCAGCAGGACGTCAGAAGTCTGTAGCTAAGCCTATCACTTAAGAGGAAACACTTAAGGTTGTGATGGGATCAATGTAACCGAATCAAGTACAGTAGGACTAACAGGGTGATTACAAATCAAATCTTAATATGACAGAACTGAAAATCCACATCTGATTTTTTTTCAGATTGAACCTACTGCTCAAGTTATTTGAAGTTGAAAAGTAATGTCCAATAAGATAAATTAATCTGAATTTCTCTTTCAGCTGAAATCTTCAGCTTTAAAGCAACTGGGTTTTTTTTCAAATTTTCTTCCTGTTCTGCTGACTTTCGCCTTCCTCCCCCTCCCCACCCCGTGTTCCCACATAAAGTTACCCATTTGGAAACGTTTCAGTGCAACATCTTCCTTGCCACTTGCATTCCTTGACAACTTGCTCTTAGCAAGAAGGGTGGAATGACCATCCAACCAAAATATAGCATATTAAAAAGGTCAAAGTACTATAGCAAAATAGCATAAATCACAAAATATAATGGGCATTAAAATTCTGACACCTCTTTGTCATGACCAAAATTGTAACTAGAGTGAGAAATTATATGGAATTAGCTTCTTACTGATACGCTCTGAAGACTGTAATTTCATGGTGCCTGGATGTCATTTTCAGAACCTTCTGCCTCTTTGCAGTCTTGTAGGCACGCATTCAGCTATCATCTAGGGCACCTGAAATAAAAGTAAGAGAAAAGGAGAGATACATAAATGTTTTACTTGGAGCAAGAAGTCATGCCAGTTTTCAAAATTACAGTAATCTTTCAGTATTGCTTCTGCTGAAGTCAGAAATCTTCACGCGATGCCCGATCTCTTCCTGTGGGATGTGCAGTATTGAGTCTCATTTGAGACTCAATAATGAGAGAACATTATGCTTTAGGAAAAAAGTAGATCTCAATGTTATGCGTTGATCGGCCTCACGTTGCTTCCTTTCTGTTTAGCCCAACAGAGCAAATAGGACAGAGCAGAGTCAATCCAACTCATCAAACCCAAGGGCATGATGGGAAGGACTCCTAAATCCTTCAACTGACGATATGAGAGATGAAGTATTAAATGACCAGCAGTAAGTCTCACTTTTTGTTAAGGTGATGTCACTTTTGAGGATCGTTCAATTTAATTAAAGCTCACAAGGAGGATTACTCTGCTGGCATCTTGTTGATTTAGGTGATCTCTGTTTATACAGTTTATGAGTTCCAGTTTGTTTGCTTTTTTCCCTATACTCCAGTTTTATGACTGTCTTTCACTTCATTTGCCTTGTGCTTCTTGTGCTAAAGAGGTAAGAGACTGACATCAACAAGACTAGCCCTGAATAAATGGATCGTTAAAGGCTCTCAGCACTTCTCTACACCTTCACTTGGTGAGAACAAAAGGATGGAGGTGAGTCTGAGATGAAATCCATTTTCTCTAACCTTTCAGAAAGCAGCCCACGGCTTGAAGAAGTTGAATTTCTCCAGAAGCATAACAAAGAGATCAGGTGTTAGAATTGGGTCTTAAAAATCACAGAGTCTGGAAGACTTACAAACACAAAGAAAGCTGGAGTCGGAGAGAGGAACAGAAAGGATAAGAGGCAGAATATATTAGCTTAGGCACACCACCCTGCTCGCACAACGGTGCTGCTGCCGCACGGGAGCCGGCTCACATACAAATTGCCGGGAGCATAGGTGGAGGAGGTCGTGTACCTCTTCGCTAGTAGACATAATCTCCGTTATTGGTACAACAATAAGGCTACTGTAATGGAAGAGAGAAGGAAGGCACTTTGTCAGTGCAAAAAGCAGAGGCAGAGGAAAGTAAGCGAACCAGAGAGGGAGGAAGCAAATGACGTTGTAGGTGTTTGGTTGTGGCGGCAGCGAGAGGAGAGTTTCGTCGTCTGTGCTGCGGTGGATGCGGGTGAGACACCGCGCTACGGCTTCACTGTAGGGCAAAAGCTTCAGATACTCAGTTACGTTAGAAAGTATGGAAAGAGGGTACAGAAACAATGGCAGTGCTGAATGAGGTGGGCAAGAAAATTCCTGTATTGTATAATACTTTTTGTTGTGAAGTTGGACTTAATTTCAGTGAATGTAAAATTTTTAAAGGCTGAATGGAAGATTTGACTTTAGCACATGTAGATTATTCAACCTCTAAAGTCCGTATCTTTCAGGTAAGCAATAACCAAAGCAAGTCAAAACTGACTGATTTGGAGCACAGCCAGATATATTAGTTCCTTTGTGCATGTTAAAACCTCAGTTACCTCAAGGTTTTCTTAAAAGTTGTGCTTTTCTACACCAAGATTTCCTTAACTTTGGTAATTCTTGGGCACCTAATCTAAAAGATTAACCCTCCTCTGGGGAAGTCATACCAGATGGTTTTAAAGGCACTGTATGGCTATGTTTAGTTCAGTAGACAGATGTACCATGCTGCAAAATAAACCGATGCAGACCTGGGGTTGGTGCAGGTAATGCAGAGGCGTATCTCCATCCTGGCTTTGCCTCAGCCCGCTCAGATTCTGGAAAAGTCACAGCCTACCAACCTGTGCGAATCTGGTTACAGGCTGTATCAAGCCAAAAAAACCCCCAGAAACCCCCACCAAACAAGAACAACAAAACCTCACCCCCAAACACCACATGAACCCAGCATTACTGAGCAAAGATTTCCTTGGTTTTTCAAACTCAGATGGAATGTGGTCATCTAACTGAATAGCTGTTGAAAACTATTTGCTTAAATAACAAATTTGAAGTCACTTGCTCCACATATTGCCAGGAGAAGTAATGTGTTACAGGAAAAAAAAAAAAAAAAAGCCAAAACAGAGGGGTATTTTCTCAATATTTTTTTTCTGGTATCCATCTGGGACTATTCTGCAGCAGCACAGCTTATAGGAGGTCACGTTATTCTACATGATTTCTCCCAATTATTACGCTCAAACAGACTACAAGTCAATCACTTCTGATTATAATTGCTTTGTTCTAAAGGAGGTCTTAGGAGTAAGCCCACTACCGAATGTAATACTGGTCAATAGAATCTATAGGTAATTTATTAAAACCACATAAAAGCGGTAAACCACAATCATAAAAAAGATGAAGCAAAGCTTGTCTTCGCGATGCGCTGTCCCAAAGGTATGATTATCTCCTGATAACCATATCTCCCTCTTCTGCCTTATTGCTAATTAAATTAATTAATTAAGGAAGCCTTTCCCCAAGTGGACTTGATTTAATATGCTGTATATAATTAGTAGCTCTTGGAAATGGAGATGAGAAGATCTTATTTATTTATTTATTTTATTTTGTGGCACAGAGAGCACTCACAAACTTTGCAGCAAGAGCGAGCGCTTGGGTTTCTTGCTTTGCACGGCAGCAGCACATAAAACTGCCGCCGGCTGCGCTCACCCGCGCGGGACAGGGACCCTGCCGCCACAAAATACACCTTCATGCGGTTGTCTACAGCCGTGCCTTCTCATCAGTAATAGAAAGTGGGGATATATTTTTGAAAAAGGCAGAGCTTGATTTTTAAAAGAAATAACAGGAAAGACCTAAGTAATTTTTGCTTGAAAGCTGGTAGCTTTTATGGTAAATGGTACGGGTTTTTTTTCTTCCCTCTTTGCCAAACACATTGGATACAGACCTATTTAAAAATGCTCAAATTTACTATTTTTAGGTAATTAACTGAGATTATCTATTTCAAAATGAAAGAATATAATATCGACTTCACTGAGTAAAGAAATTATGTAGTCACAACTACAAAATAGAAAAGCCTTGTTTATGAAACACTTCAACATTACCAACACTGAGGAGCACATTTTGTTAGCAAAAGTATCCAGTGCTTGATTCACAAATAACTACTCTGAACTGGTTTTTTATCATTAAACCTGCAGTTCACGTGTAGGTCATGCTATATTGCTTCTGTACTTTGATTTGATGACTTCCGTATTTTAAAAACACAAATTAAAGGTGGGCTCACTCCTTGTGTGAGTCACTAGAAAATAATATTTGTTTAAGTCTATAGCTTGTCCATGGGATATTTAATTTTAATCCAATGAGATCCAGATTCATTGGAAAAATAATGTTTTTCAAATAAAGAAACATTTTAAATCTGTTTATAAAATAAAACATTATGAATTATTTACCTTCTGTATTGTATCTACTAAAAACATTACAGATAAGTATTGAATACAGAAGAAAACCAGAAATTACATTAAAAATTCTTAACTACTTTAAAAATCCACACAAAGGTGTTGTATTAGAAGTTATTCCACAGGGAGGATTTTTTTTTTTTTCCAACCACATAGGTTAACAAGTCAAATGCTGAAATGTGATAGATTGAAAAGACAGCTCCTAGAACTATGGGAAACAACTGGAAGCATGATACATACGCTATAACATCAGTGTCTACAAGTATTTCTTCACAGAAGAAAGAAAGGAAAAAAAAAAAAAAAGTCAATATCATTAAGGACAATGAGATTTTTAGTGATCCAGGCACATTTGTGTGAGCTGACCTGAACAGTCTTCCAAATTTAAATGAATAACAAAGAAATTCCTATTGAGAGTAAATGCAATTGCTCTAGGGATGATACCGCAGAAATGGAGATCTGTAGAGGGATTAAACACAGGAGAATTGCTCACAGAGTTAAGTGACCTGACAAATTTTGTGAAAATAACCTTTAGCATAAGTGACAAGGAAGGAAATTGAAGAAATATGCTTCATTATTTCTAAAGACATATTAGATGATAGATTCATCTGCTAATATCACAGAAAATACAAATGTCATCCAATAATAATTAAAACAGCTTTGAATTTGTTACTGTATCATTAGATCAATCATTCTTTTTATAAAGTAGTTTATTTTCTAGACACACAGACGCACCACGCGCGCTGGGATACGGCACGTAGGAGGCGGGGATGCCCAAGCAGGTGGTGAGGCATGGTTTCAATTGCTCAGAGTGCCACCGCTGCTTTATCCTCTGCCCGTGACCTCTTCCTCTGCCTGCCAACATCTTCCTCAGGTTTATCCTGGGATATCTCACACCCTAATACCCGCCAGCAGCTGCCAGGGTTAAAACTGCAAGTGCCAGAGGACTGTGTCTTCTCTTACTCAAACAGGTTTCATTTTGCCTCCAAAAGACCAGGACGGAGAAGTCTTGGTCTTAAAATGCAGCCAGATTATCCATGCCTAAAAAAAGGGAATTTTAAAAGCCTAGTGTTTTAAAGGAACTATCAAGATGAAAAGGGTCTTTTTTAATGCCATTTTAAGACAGCAATTTCATGCTCTTGATAGGATACTGACTGCCCAAAGATATAAAATCCTCCACTCCACAGCACAAATGTAGCGCCAATTAGAGCCGGAAAAAAGACACTGAGCTTGCCAAACAATCTAACAATAATAAATAAATAAATAAACAAACAAACAAAATCCTTTCCCATATGTAGACGCATTTGAATTTTTTTATGGAAAAAAGCCTGGGGCAAGACGTACCTTTCTCCCTCCAAGGTCACTGGTGATGGGCTGGCGACTCCGGCTTCGGCGCCCGGTGCCTTTCACTCGGAGTGCGCTCCTCGAGGGCGGTCTCCCAACGCCAGCCCCCCCAAACGGGCGGTGGGGACACAACCTTCCTCAACGCCCTATTCAGCGACGAACAAGTCTTTCCCAGACAAATCCCTACTGACGGTACGCACCGCTGTTATGAAATGTTTAGCATCGTCAGACCAGTGTTTCCATCTATGTTTTATAAGTCAGGAAGATTTTGAGCTGTTCTGAAGTTATCCTGTCGCTGAAAAGAAATGAGGAAAACTATCGGTATTCATTGTTGTGGTATTTGTGTTTCTCTAAAAATTCAACTTTTTGATTAAATTTTTTGGGAGGGGAAAGAAATGCTCGCTATTTCAAGCAACAATAAATATTTTGGTACAAGAACCCTGGGGGAAAATAAAATAAAATAAAATAAAATAAAATAAAATAAAATAAAATAAAATAAAATAGACACACGGAGACCCATACACATTAGAGTATTTGAAATATCATTTTGCTGTGCATTAGAGAACTTTCTGAAAAAATGTCCTTGAGGGATTTTTTCCTCCTACAGTACGGATTAATGCGATACAGAGCTGGGAAAATAAACCCAATTCCTAATCTTTCAAAATATAAACCAGAGTAGAAACAAGAAGTCAGGCGGAGGTGAGAGTGGGAGGGTGGGTTGACTGACAAGCAGTTGTGGCTTGCAGACACTAGCGCCTAATTACTGAGAGCACAGAATTCCTCTTCAGGAGGAATAATCTCGGGGATTATTCTTAGCAGCTCAGTACTCCTGTGCCATGCGCTGAGGAACGTAATGCTTTGCTTTGTTTCCCCTGAAAAGGTCCGCAGGCCTGGTAACTAAGATGCATTGCTATGCATCTGCTGGGACTGAAAAGTCGTCGCTTTGGTACATCATTTGTGGAGGTCACTAAATAATCACATCAATAATTAAAAGTATTCCGGGACAGAATGAAAAGACTATCCCGACAAAAATTCCTACCGATTCTTCTGGGGATTTTTGGTACAGATGCCGTCACCTCAATCACCCTTTTTCATACCTGGGACTCAGCGAGAAATCCCATTCTATTTCCAGGTGGTTTTCTCCAACCTCTCTTTGCCTGGCGCGAGCTGAGCGGGTCCTTGCTGCCCCGCCTGCCCCCCCAGACCCCAGACCCTCACCCGCAGCAGGCACGGGGGGGCTCAGGCTGCCGCCCCCGGGGATGCGCTACGTCCCCAGGATACAGCACCCACCGCGTCTGCCCGCAGGGAGCACTGCAGACCCAGGCAACAGTCCCCACATGGAATTTAAAATAAAAACAACAAAAAAAAACCAACTAAAAAAACCCCAAACCAACCAACCCTTCTCCCCGTCCCCCCCCTCCTCCCAGCACACACAAAACTAATCTCTGTCCAGACCGAAGATCAGGATTTTAAAGCCAGTCAAGAAAGGCAGTCGGTAAATAGCTCAGACAGTTCCCAAGCTCAAAAACACTTACCAGGGATTGTATTTATTTATTTTTAAATGCGTTAAATACAAGAGAGAGGAGCTGGAGGATTCCGCGTTTCAGCAACAGGCTTTGGGTAATCTGACTTTGGGACCAGCAGTTTGGCTCTGGCCGGGGTCAGTCCGATCACACGTTACCAGTCTCTGCTGACCGGCCAGGAATCCACCCAGAAGGTTGTGGTCTCAGTGCGGTAATTTGACAGACGTTAGCAACACTGGAATAATTCGGCAATAGCAACAAAGACAGCAAGAAATAAATTGGCAAGGATCAAAAATCAAAACACTGTCAATCAAGCCTGAAAAATTCCCCTGGGGGCTACTGAACTCTTCCTGCAGTGCACCCAGAGAAGAGGGAGAGCTGATGTTTTCTTGCGCTTTCAGTGCCTGCCCTCAACTCCTAGCTTCAAGACTCCCATCAACCATTCCAATTTTAGCACCTCCTACAGACACGAAATTCAGAAGAAACATCAGCACACCAGGGATCAAAAGAATGTACTGAATAATTAAAATATCAGGCTTTTCTTCTATAAGAAGCGGCCTCAGGGAACTCTAACAGTCAGCAGTAGTATGACCAAGCATATCTGCTCTGAGCTTTCCTAGATCCTATCGATATTTTTACTTACAAACTGTATGTGTATACATATATATGTCTGTGCAGTCATACGCATGCGCACTTAGGAAGAAGCCCTGGTTTGCAGTTGACATGACGTTCTATGGTCAACCACCACCAGTCGTAATTCTGCACGCCGCATCCCGTGCGCTGAGTGGAACCGGGACCTGTGAAAACCCAATGTGTTGAGAAGTAATGAGCATCGCTGATTTTACACACGTTCAAGGGGAGCCAGCAGCAGTGAATTAACATGACAGCAAGTAATACTACATGCGCTTTCCTCCGGCCCTGTGTTTTTCCTCCAGCTCCTGATTTCTCACCACAGGGAGCCGTTGATCCGGCACCAGGCTCTGCGAAGGCGAGTCACCTGGTGGAACCATGCGGAAATCACAGAAACCACCTTTCGGAAATGCGTGTGACTGGGTCTCCACTCAGCTGAGGCTACAGGGAGATCCAGATTAGAGCCATTATAGAATCATTCATCATTTAATTATGTGGGTTTAAAGTTACTTAAATTAGCATTTTTCCCCCCGGTATGGTACTTTGTTGATGGTATCTGTATATCTAAGAATAAGGGAGTTTGTATGACTACTGCAAGTGATACAGTGAAAATGACTAGAGAAATGATATGTTTACCTCTCTCTAGCATTACCGAAGAAAGAATAAGGAAATAAATGGTGTGTTTCTCTATTGTCTTTTGCCTATGTCTACGTTTTTAAGCTAAACAGGTAAAAATGTACTAGTCAATTAGTATTCACGTTTCCCTACAGTTTCTTCTCCAGAAGTATTCTGCTTACAGTTTAGCTGCAAAAAACCGACCCCTTTTGAGAGGACCAGTGTTCCACTGCTGAAGGAAACCTTGAGCCTGTAGTGAAGTGTATCACCAAGGCAGGGGAGAGAAAACGAAGGCCCTCGCAGCAAGCAGAATGGCGAGTCGGAGGGAGGAACCACGGAGAAAATCAAATGCTGTAGAGTCTTTGGAAATTGCTTATGCATAGCTCTATGTATGCATATATTTTACCTTCCCTAATAACTATTTCTTTGAGTATTTCTTTGAGTTAACTTCCCCGTGAACTGCAAACATAGCTGAAGAAACTACTGGAATTATACTTTTTTTTTTTCTTCCATTTAAGAAGTTTCATTATGGTCACGGAGATTTTTATAAAAATCCAACTTATCTCTATGACACATTGATTATTCCTCATGAATAAAATAATGATTCTGGTTCCCCAGCTTTTTCAGAACAGTAGTCTTTAGAGGAACTAATAACTTCATACAGTCCCTGTCTTTTGTGTTCTGTCAAAAAATTCAGAAACAAACCAAACCAAAAGACTATCCCACCTATCAGATATTTCTAAGGAATCTCTCCCAGCATTATCCTTGCATGCTTAGAGAGCAGGAATTCATCTCAAAACATATAATGAGCAAAATAATAAAACCATGAAATAAAAGATAAATAAGCCAAACCAAAATAAAGTATGAGCTTTATGTTATTTATATTTTACCATACATCTTCCTGGTTTTTAAGTCACAAGCCAAAGCTCTGGGTAAGGCTCTACCTTCTGTTTTAACAGGCAACTCTAAACTGAAATCCCTGTTCCCTCTCCGAACTCCAGAAGACAGCTACAGTTAAGATTAAGAAGGCTCTAAGATTTCACAAACTGATTCTACGTTATATTGTCAGCCTAGTGAAATGCAAAGAACAAAAATAAAGACATCTTAGGACATTAAGGCAGTGCTATACTATTTGAATTATAATAAAGAAAAATGTACAATATCATTCTTACCTAGTAATTATGAAATTTTCTTGAGTCGATAAAAGGAATATTTACCTAGCATATCTATATTTATGCATATATAATAATATCCTTTACATTCAAATAAATTTCATATTTGAAGTGTGGGACCACAGCATTTCCGAAGCGATCACCAGCATCAAGATGAGTGATCTTGTCTTGCTTTTGGGTGGGCAGGGGATTTAAAAGATGTAAAAAGTCACCACACAGCTGGAAATTTGCAAGTTTTGTAAGATGGTAGAAAACGGTAAATCTTTCTTGTAACAGCAAGCTTTCTGTCTATGTCATGGAGCATTATTGATTGCTGTCCAGTGCGTCGCAAGACAAAACACTCGGTAATAACTCACCAGGGCCATTGCCCAATAAAGTCAATGGCAAGAGTTGTGCTGATTTCCGATAGTGCTGGGCTGAGTCCACCAAGCGTTAGATTTCACAACTCCTGCTTTTAAGAAACAGCCAAATTATCAGCCGGTGTAAATCAACTTGACTTCACTGAAGTCAAGAAGCTGTGTTGATTTAAAAGGAGTCAGTGACATTTACATTATGTCCTTCAAGGGGTGCCGCGGGGAGTGACAGTCAGTAATAACTTCCAGCCTTTTGCTCAGTGCTCCAGATGATGGGAGAGACACCACAAATTCTTCTTTGCGTCCAGCTATTATCATAGGCGTAAGCAAAATTACATCAAGCCTGAACTTCCCCCTCTTCAGCACAGTTATGTTCCCTGCATCTCACGATGTCAAATTTTGGAGCCACATTACCACAGGAGCCTGAGGACGAGAAAGCAGGAGCCTCTCCTCCCACCTTGGAGCACTGCCCGGGCTGGGACACGAGGTCCCTTGGTCCCGCTCACACTTTCTGCAGGAGCACACACCAGCTAACGCACCGCTTCAGACTCGGTCCCTACCAGTGTGTCAGATGGGAAATGTTTTTCCACGGGTAAATTAAGTTTATTTACCAGCTCTCTGCACTTCGGAATTTGGGAATCAACTGGACTCCAAGATTTGTGAGCTGATGTCTGATCGAAGCATTTATTCAAGGCAAAAATATTTTCGTTCAAGCCAGATCACGTCAAATGGATTAACAAAACATTATCTCCAAAATGCTGCGATATTTTTCATACCAGTTTCACCTATAACTGACTGGCACATTAAATTAGCAGTTATCCAGCAAAACAAATGTCATTTCTGCACTCAGCTTCTTGTACCATGGAAAATAAAATTTTGCAACCCATACAAAGCAGCAAGTCATACTCTTATGTTCCAAATCAAGAGTATTTTCTAAAAGCACACACCATAATAAAATCCCCATGTAAAAGCAGCACCTGAAATAATAAAAAAGCCTCGTTTTTTTTAACTCTAGCTGGCAGTTCTGCCCTCTGTTTTCCCACATACAACTTTTACCAGTCTCTGTATCCAGCCCCTCATTACTCATGTACTTCCATGACCTTTATTTGACCAACCGTAGACACAAAGAGTTCACAAGACTATCGGCTCTGTCTTTCCTGAAATAATATTTACAAATTGACTCTTTCTTGGAAACCTATATTCCCTGAATTCTTTAATTAATCAGTAGGATGGAAAATTTTGCATGACTTTTGAACAGCGTTCAAGTTTTTACAGTAAAGATGTTCATGCTTCATGCTTACAGTGTTTGAAATCTGCTCAACGCCTGCTTTTTAGTCTTCAGGAAATACCATTTGGACTTAGAGAAATGTTTTCTCATTGATCCACTTTTCATTCAAGAATGATAATGACAGAGACATAAAATTTCAAATTAATTTGTTTAATAATGCTTATATCGTGAGTATCAGCGTGTAGGACAAGGCTTTCACAATTCTGCATGGAGCTATTATTTAAAGATAAAAGCCATTTAAAATAATTTAAATGTAATGCCAGAGAGGAAAAATAGGCTAAGATTGAATATTAATTTTACATTCCTGGCTTCCTATTGTCAGCTGGACACACTGTGCTGTCGCTTCTTTACCTCACCACATACCTGCCTTTATTGAATCTCATTCACATCCCCTTCTGAGAAAGAGGGAATGGAAAGGGTCCTCCTTTCCCTTGCTGCCTCGCCTCCTCAGTGGCTGCATACAACCATCGTCCTAAATTCAGAGCATAAGAAGTCTCTCGATTAGTTACACGACTTGATCCACCGCGTACTTTTCTCTTAAATCAGTGTGATAATGAAATCAGTGTAAGGGACTACTTATGAAAAAAAAAAAACCCACAAAACAAAACCACATGACATTTTGTGGAGACAATCGCGAGTAATATTTGCTACAACTATTTATTTGACATTGTTAATTTTTACTATGCACATTTACACACACATATGCATGTGTATACGTAGAGAGAGAAAGCAAGCATGTCCCCATTGGTACCAACTTTACCCACTATTTGCTTTCTTTTTGGCGTTTCTCCATTTTCCCTCAGTCTAATACATGTCTGATACCTCCGACATGTTAGAAGTTAAACAGATACGCTATTGATTTAACAGCTTTCCTATCATAAACAAAACATGCAAGAGAAAGAATATGCTAAAAACCAAGTAACATTTTTTTTTTTAATCTCAGAATTAATAGGACACCTTTCACTAGCATAAAATTGCTTAAAATGTAGTGTGGGTAGACAACTGGTATAATCTGAGAGCTGTTTGCTTCCCCTCACAGTCACAGTAAATGAGTTTGAGGTCTCACTCCAAAAGCACGGTGCAGACCGAGAGGCGTCTGCACCATGGCTAAAATTTTCCTGATGGCTTTCGCTGAACAGTCAAAATAAATTCCCTTCCCACCCCAGCAGCAGTTCTCCAGATGACTACTGAGGGATGGTTTGGGAATTGATAGCAAATAAATACACCATAGATTTCTGCAATGTGATAATAAATAATTCTGCCCGTTCCTCGCACCGTACCTATTGTGTAGATAAATAAAGGTCTTTGGTGTCAAGAGCTGTCAATCCATCTCCTGTAGCGTCACGACCACAATCTCAGAGCCACGCTACGCTGAGCTCGATGCCTGAAAAGCAAACTTCACGGAATACGCCTGAGACACACTCGTTTTCACCAAACTTCGTTAGAAGCCGCGTTTCACCAGAGGTGAAGCGCGGGCTGTCTATTAATGACAGGTTTTTGCTGCAGACGACAGCGTCCGTCCGCAGGGAGGACAGGGGACGCTGCCGAAGACATTTAACGGGCGGTGAGAGAGCCCAGCCCCGCGGGGCAGCCCTCGCCGGGAGGGATGCTCAGTGCTCAGCGCTGTGCCCAGCTCTCGCAAGGCTTCTCCAAGAGTAGAGGGGAACGTGCGGCAGAAAGCCACCGCAGAGGAGCAGCGGGTTCCCGTGTAAACACCTGCAGTCTGAAACCTCTTTTTGGCCATAAGTGGCCTTCCAATCCGGTAGGTACGGTGTAATGCAGCCCCAAATCCCATGTGCCCCCTCTGATATGTGTGTTATATTTTGCATAGTACAGAAATACCCCGTGAATCTGCTGAGTTGTAATAGGAAGCTCAGTAGGAAAACTGTATTTATGAAACCACTGAAAGGAACGTCTGCCTGTTCTTGTGCTACAAAGCGCTCACCCACGTGTCTCCTCTTCAAATATCGCAGAGAGAAATGTCAAATCCCATAATGTAAAATTAGCAGGTTTGTATTGTACACAGCTGGATAACAAAGTTGAAATGAAACCAATGGATTCTCACTTTGGATGCATATTTATTTCACTGTCTTTTATCTATGTTGTATCAGGTTTTGCCTGAAACAAAGACATCGTTTATACGACTCTGAAAAATCGTCAGCAAAAGCACAGGTGGGATATATGCAAACAAAATTATGCACAGGTATATTTTTCTTTTTTTCTTTATCTTTCTACATAAAAACTTCTCGAAACTTTATATCTAACTATGAAAAAGATCATGCTTTCTCAAGCTGTTATATCTGCTTTTATTTCCTGCCATTAAAGTTGTTACATATCCATGTGTCATTTTACTCTGGGAAACACTATTGAAAAAAGCAAACTGTTCCATGTTCGCGATTATGGGAGCAGACGGTATGTGTTGCGGTAGATTAGTATTGAATGTAAAAATAGCAGCACCACCTATTGGCAAAATGCATCAACTGATCCGTCAAATGTCATACCAGCATTCAGCCTGCTACTGAACGCACAGGTTCCAAGCTATTATTCTCAGTTTGGTTTAGTCACCCAAAATCAACGTATCTGTTAATACGGCCTTTTTATTTCTTTTAGACTACATCGAAAATAGAATGGAAAAGGACCTGGTTTTAAACTGGGAAAGGAATCCAAATGTAAGGCAGAAATTCTTAACGCCAGGGCCAAATTTGTTTTGAATATATTTAAAAGGTCTGTAACCTTTCTAAGTTGCGGGGTTTGCATATCGGCTAATGCCCAGGCATTTAGGTCTCAAATTCCCCAACAGAATCTTAACAATTCCTTTTGATTTAATTGGACTACAAATGGGGGCAGAAATTGGTGTGGAGGGGAAGTATTCTAGTACTGGGGTGAAAAGACAAGATTTTCAAATATTTGTGCATATCAACAGCTATATATGTAAAATGTGACCTAGGAGAACTGCCCTTGGCTTCTGGTCACCATAATTCTGCTTAATATGAACAAAGAAAGACAAATCGCTGCAGGTAAGAGATAGAATGGGAAATAACAAAAATCTTTAGCTCAGCTGAACACGAGAGGCGAGGAGTTGGGTGTGCAACTTCAATATTTATCCAGATGGCCTTTAAACAAACTGTTAAAGTTAATCGGTAAATTCTTTCACTGTGTCTCTGTTTTGTTTTGGTTAGTGGGGTTGGGTTGCCCAGAACAATCCTAACTTAATTTTAACTTTATAGGACAACCTATTTCTGAATATTTCTTTTTTATTATTTCTGTAGGGTTGATTCTTATGGAGTCTCTATTATACTTCTTTCTGCAAATTGATATTGCTTTGCTTTTTAAGCATCAATAGTATTTATCAAGAAAATTGGTTTAATCCATGTGTTACCATTGACACTGCTATTTTCTTAAGCCTTCTCTTTCTCTTTCCCTGCTGCTCCTGTTCATTGCTCCATCACTTCTTCTGAGAAAGAAAGAAAAAGATGCTAATCGTGGTGGGTCAAATTCCCACAGCAAAAAAATAATCTCTGCATGCTGAGTCTGAATATTGACCTTCAGTTCTGCATTCCTGGTGGTTTCACTGTTTTCTCCTACAGTGCTCATTTTTTTAAAAACCTGCTGGTTTTTCCCTAAGAGCAAAGCTTCCCTGTGCTCAGGAGCGTATTCATTTTCATTTTGTTTCCAAGGAACCCGGTGCTTCTGAAGTGTGCTAACAGTCCTTGTGCCTGCAACCCATCACTAACAGGATGCGTTTGGTCCCTAAAATCACGCCAGACCCCGCGCTACTCATCAGAGCTCCGGGCTGAAGACCTCGGGCTGGAAAGGGGATACTTATTCTCCAGGTTTGCAGTCTCCTGCACCTCAGGATTCATGCTTTCATGGCCTCATTTCGAAGCAAAGTGGCTGTGCCTGCCATCAGCACGCATATCACCGGTCTTTGCCTGTGATGATTTTATTAGAAACAATGCCAGCAAGAGCAATAACTTGTCGGTCTCCTCTGCGAAGTCTTGTCTAACCTGAACTGGAAGAAGGACTGATTAAGGTTGCCTTTACCACCTTCTTATGTCTAAAGTTTAAATTTTTTTAGCAGTACATATTTCTTCATACTATTTTCTACACAAAAGACTGTTTTTATTCCGTGGAAGGAACAATTACATTTCTTTAATCTACAGGAATGTGTTGGCCAAAGTAATTTACGTCGACTTCCTTGGCTTCCTTGCACCGTTTCAGTAATGCCAACAGAGCCAGCCACAGCTGCAGGCTTGCAAATACTTGCCTACCAAAACAGTCCTGCTACCGCTAATGAATCCTGGCGAAGCTGACACCTCTTTCCTAGTCAGGGCTACCAGTGTGCTACCTTTCTTAGATAGAATGAAATCCAGCCAAACAGACTGACAACGCTGCATCATTTTCTCGGGCCCCTGAAGACATGCCGCATGCTATATATCACCCTGGCTTGAGTCAGAGTGTTGTTCTGTCATGTTATATGCGTGTTTGATGGTATTTCGCCATGACTACCTCCATGCAGCATGAAAACAGCATGTTGGAAATCTGCCGAGGATTTAGAGATTTCCGAGGAGCGGACACAACCCCGATGTCCTGAGGCAGAGGGCTGCAGTTAGGTGGCTGCCACTACGTCGTGGCACAGAGGAGGATGGCCTCACCTGCCAGACCCCTCTCACCAGCACATCCAAACCTCCCAGGAGCTACCCTGCAGCGCACGGAAGATACTATGGCTGGATAAAGAGAATAGAAAGAGATAAATGTCTTGCACGAGTTCACAGAAATGACTTGCTGCAAGAGTCAGGAACAGAGTCGAGCAGCCTTGACTCCTCATCATTTGTTTTAATCACTAGCCACGCTGTTGCACGGACGTGTGGTTATTATGCCTGCATCCAGAGCTCCTGAGCACTTGGTGCCTCTGAAATACATTACATGCTTAATTCCTCCCACAATTACGTCAGTTTTAAATGTGTCACAACTGTCATCACTGGAATTACTCTTAACTTGCCCCTTTGTGACTAAGAAGAAAAACTAAGATTTATGTAACTTCTAGGGAGCTATATATTTTTGGTACTACAAGTTTGTTTAACTTCTGACTAATAAACAAAAGCAGATTGTGGAACCAAAAGAATTATAGCAGGGGACAAATGATTTATCAGTAGAGAGAAAATTTATCATGACATGATGTCTCACATAGATTATTATTGTGTGAGCTTCAAGTAGCCACACATTCTTTTAAATCATTACTAAGTCATTCAAAATAAGTAAATCTAACGTAAAATATCATCACATTGCATTTTTAGAGGAAACAGGGAAACTACTTGTCGGGTATACCCCTGGTATGCACTTCAAGCCGTGCACTGATAAAGTAGATTATGAGTATTTCTGGAACTCAAGTAGTATATGGCTTATTAGAGCACATACTGTAGTGTATGAAATACTCCAAAATGTGAAAGCATCTAGGTACCAATAGATTACATCCTCTACACTCACATTATTGAGTGATTATTGATTAGTGAAAGCAATAGAAATCTTTTACCAAAAAAAAAAACAAACAAACCAAAAAAGGAGGCAACCCTTCCTGAAATAGGGAGGAGGAAGCCCTTTACCTGCGAATCTCAGGAGCTATACAGGTTTTATATTTAAATCATAGCTAGAGAGATAAATTACCCTAATCATCCTACCTTTATCATTTCATTGTTTCGCTTGGCAGCTTAAAGAACTGACTGGATAATTTTTTTGCAGTAATGGTTACAGTAACTTTTACTCACATTTTTTCATTATTTTATCGGCTTCGAGGCTGTGTAATTCTCTTCATTCTGCATAGTACTATTCACATACTTGTTTTCCCATTAAGCACTAGTAGTACCTACTTCCCAAACTGTTTCCAAGTAAACACAAACTGCCCTTAAAGCAATTACTGTGCACACAAAGAACAAAAGGATGACTAATATATATAAAGTATATATAAGATTTCTTTTTTTCCATGTGAAAACCATCACTCTGAGAGAGAAGTAAAACAGAAGATAACTTCTGACAGGTAAATCTGGCACATTTCTCCCTAGGACAAATAACGTTTGGAGCAAAGACAGCATTGTAAAACGCTAGGAAGCTTGCTCTGTCTGAGGAAGACACTGATAACCTTGATAGGGAGGGGAGCCGCTTTTTGCTCATGTGCATTCTTCAAGCCAAGCAGGGCATGGAACCAAAGCACAGAAATGGGTAAAAAACGTAATTTAAGCACATTAGTGATAAGAAATTTTTAAACCACATTAGACTAAAGAACTTCCCGTCTTAGAGAAAGCAGGGGATTCATACGGACAGAGACCAAGAAACAGACAACGCATTCCCACTTTCTGTGCAGGTCCCCATGGCTAGAAGCCTCCATGCAGGGAGGGACACCCGGCTCCAGCACCACGCAATGCCGAACGGCGCTGACGCACGTGGTACGGGTCATACCCTGTACGGCAGACGGACGGAGCGCACCGCTGCTCCGCTGCACCCTGGTCCTGCCCCGGCTGCCTGAGGCACAGTCGGCTTCTCTGGCCTCTCCACCGCCAGGTCACTACCCGGGAGCTCCTGAGATGATGATTGTGTCCAAGCTACTGTTTCAACCAGCCGTTCATGGACTTCTCCATAAACTTATCTCAAGGAAACCACTTACCTTTCTGGCCTCCACAGCACCCAGCAGCGAGGGATCCCGCAATTTAAGCCCTGTGTTCTCCAAAGACCTCTAATTCCCCAGACAACATCAATAGCTGAACGTCCGAGAGAGACAGGCCATCGGCTTTGTTCTGCCGTCACAAACGCTGACAGCTCACCCCGATGGTGACACCAGCCTTTTCCACAAGTGACAAACAATCTTTGCAGAATTGCAGGGACCCGGGTTAACTCTAAAATGAGACAGCCGGAGATCCAGACCTCCTACGGAGATGAATCTGCTGCCCAGCGTGTCGGAGATGCTTTGGAAACTGCTTATGAATGGCAAACACTTACTTGTTATAAATGTTGTGCCACTTTTCTCTGCATCGTATTGATGTGCACGATGACGAAAATTAATATCATCCCAACATTTTAATAGAAGACTGCTAAATTCCCTCCGATCGGCTGTAATGATTCTGCTCACTAGGCCATGGAATATCAAGTTAGATTTTTCTTTGCTTCAGATTATTAAACATGAAAAATAAAGATTTAAAAAATACATTCCTCTAAGAAAATAGATTGGATGGCTGAGAGACCAGGATGCAGAGGTGAAAGATGATGTAAAACACAGGTTAGGAAGGGTTCTCTTTCTTCCTTGGAGCAAAGGGTATTCAATTAAAATAATCAAGGTCTTGTATCAAAATAAGTTGACACTTAGTCAAAGGAGGATTTTAGGAATGCTATTGTTTCTAATACGGTTCTGTCCCAATGCCTGTGTTTTCTGCTGAAAGCAGTTTGGATTTTTGAGCTCTGTTCCTTTGTGGCCAGGATGGTGCTTTAGGTTTTTTCCAGACTTTCTCTCTCGCTTCATTTTCATCTCCCCCGTTCTGTCTCTTACATTTCATTGTAGGGGATGCCCTGTGTTCTACTCT
This sequence comes from Aramus guarauna, assembly GCA_013400195.1. NCBI lineage: Eukaryota > Metazoa > Chordata > Aves > Gruiformes > Aramidae > Aramus > Aramus guarauna. Next base: position 1,451,821 of record VXBL01010255.1, read on the forward strand.
CATTTCTCAGGGATTCTGCACAAATTGATACAACTGGCAGCCATTACACATATATTCCCCTTAATTGACAATCATACAGAGCTCGCAGGAAAGTAATAATATCCAGTTTTCTCTTGTCTAGTTAAGGCCTTTGCTTCCGAACTTGAAAAGCAGCTCCACGAGGCAGGTAAGGTCAAGAAGAAAACTGACATAATTATCCCATAATTCTTCAAATACCAAGTACTCCCAGGCTCTGTATATATAATATAGAACTGACCAAAAGACTTTAACAGTATGGGATCTTGTACGGTACATGGCTTCAAGAGACCATGGTTGCCATTAATTTATTTAGGGCAAGGGAAAGAATTGCAAAATACATCCAGTGCTTTCTTATATAAGCTTCCATACTGTGCAAATCTCACACATAGGCACTACGTCTCTTGGCTGTCTTTTAGATCCCGTTGCATTTATTTTAACTAGTCAGACAAACTTTCAGGCCGAAACTTTCTAGTAATTGAGGGTTTTTCAAGGTGAAGGGTGGGGAGAAACAGGTTAAGTTAAAGCAATGCAGGCAGCTTGTTCTGAAAACGAGACTGGGGTGGTCGTACTGAAATCAGAAGAGTATGGATAATACTAAGCAGGTTGTTCTCATTTACATATGTCACAGATTTAAGGTTTTAAAGAAAATGTGGATGATACATTCAGAGTGAGGGGATTTCAGAGCAAGGAATGCCTTCTACATTTTTAAATATAGGCAAATCATAAAATTTGCTTTTTAAAAATCTCTGTTCAGCTACAACAAGCTGAAGCACAACAGCTAAATTCTCTGACGTGTCTACAATGGGTACGTACACAAGCACCTCCACACAAACAGGAGGGAGTATCTGCCACTAGCGAGAGCACCTCGGTCCCGATGCACAGGCAGCGGACCTTTCCCCCAAGTTCTCCTCTGATGGACACCACACACTGATGTCCCCTGGCAAAGAGTCCTTCAATTCTCTGAATTCTCCCCAAGAATGAGGAGGGGAAGGAAAAGGGCTCCAGGAAAAAGGGTTATGAACAAGCAGGGGGAAGAAACGTGGGAAGATAAGTTAGGGCAGAGGAAAGAAAGGAAATACGTTGAAGATGGAGAGAAGGGCTGGAGGTGCAGGGCTCGAGTGCCCATGCAAGACTCATGGATAGCAGGGTTGCTCGTTACAGCCCTGAAACTAGTAACCCAAACTTTCCAAGCAAAGAGTCACTAACTCAAAAAAACCGCTTCCCAGTTTAAATGCCTTAGAGACTAAAGATGTTCAGGAGAGAAATCAGCGAAGATTTTGAATAGCACAATAATCTTTTCTCAACAGCCTTTTCTTACCCCAGCTCTAAGACTTACGATGATCGGGGTCCACAGTCACTATCTTTGAAAAAAAATGAAATTAATAACAAATTTGAAGCATTCCCTTCCTTAAAAATTAAGTTTCCTTTAAGACAGCTAGTTACTGTCATGTTTTGCTGAAATGTACATTTAGGGATTATTTTTTTTTCTAGCTGTGTTCCTTCAACACCAACCCAAGAAACCATTCACATCAGTGAACCTGCTAATACAAAAGTAGCAGCCCCACAGGGGAGAGTGCCCTAAAATTTTATGACTCTTCAGTACTTTATCTTCCATTCTCAGATGTATTTTTCACTAAGCATCAGGTCCCTGTTACTAAATAGAATACAATTTAATCTACCCAAGATATTATATTATGATATCAAGGCAATACTTAAACTCGAGGTGGGGATACAGAATAGACAACCCAAAACAAAACAGGATTCACCAGGCAGCATGGAGTTCACAATTTGTTCACAGCCATATCTTCAATCTGCCACTTCATGTATCACAACTCCCACCACGCTCTATTTTGAGAGCTGAGGTGGGATTAAATGAACACACAGATCATGAATCAGTTTTTTGCATATGGGTGGATTTCACCTGCAGTGCCTCATATTTTGTTGTATATTTTCACATAAAGAGACGGTGACCATGCTTCTTCATTCTTTTGCCTCCTTTCTCTATGTTAAAACCTTAACGTAAATCTTAACATAAAAGAAATACAAACAGCTACTTTAGAGAAAATGAAGTTCAAGTAGAAATGAAATATGCTGCCTGTATTGGAAGTCAGCAAGAATGCGTCAAAATTAAGTTTGACTGCAAAAAGCCTGCATGTTTTAAACCATAATCTCTCTTTTCTACGGCTTAGACAATAGTAATGATAGCAATTTGCATGAATGGTATTTGTTTAGCAACGTAAAATGAAACCTCACTAATTAGATAGATTTTAAATCAGTAGGACTGCACTATGAGTAAAATATCCGTTGCTCTCCGTTGCTTCAGCTGCACATGAAACCAGTTCGGAGACTTAAAGTGTATGAGAATAAAAAACCCCAAACACTTGCAGTGTGCTACTTATCACACACTGTGACAGTGATAAATTCCCTCAGTGATTCTCAGGTGCCCTGTTGTTATCTTTAACTGCCTTCTAGCTTGTCAATCTTCTGCTTCCAGATGGTATCGGTCATTCACACAGGCAAAACCTTGCTTAGAGGGACTTACACTTTGTGCTGGTAATAGGTGTTTTATCTTCCAGTGGATTATTTGCCCACCGTTCTTGTGGAATTTCACAAAAGAAGCATCTCTGATTATCTGACAATTTATCTTTTGTACGGATCTTGTTGGAGATTGAGTTACTAGAAGGAGGTGGTTCTTTCAAAATGGAATCTCTCCCTGAGGCTTTTAGTGTAGGATAATAAGACTTCAGCTTCTACGTCGCAGAAGGTAGGGGACAGAAAAATACCTACACCTCCAAAGTGTTTGATGAGGAGCAGCAATAATTCTGAACACTGCACATCCTTTTGAGGTATCTAAATACTACAGGTGGCCCATACAAAAAAAGACAAGTATATACTCGCTACCGAAGCTCAACTCTACTGTATATTTCTATACAGTTATCATTTATCGTGTAGAACGCTCGAGGCAGGATTTTTTTCTCTTTTACTGAAAATTAAAACCATACTATAATTTACCCTTGACTAGTTGCTGCACTGTGCACCCATTATTGAGAGCCCGTTATCACATTTAGAAGCAAGGCATCACTAATTCCTCTTTATGTTGCTGACTTGTGATTATCTCCCTGTCTTGAAGCTATATCAGAGCTATGTATAGGTAAGAGCACATTAACACATCAAAAATGGTAAGCATTCTATCAGCGTCATTTTATTTGATGGATTTCACAATATCCTGACATTTTATCTGCAAATGCTTTTGAAAACAATATAATAGAAAGGAAATGGACTTTTTTTATCTCGAACATCAAATGTCAGGTAAATTTTGCATAAATACTGTGCTGCATCAAAACGTAACGTACCGCTTTCCTTAATAAAGTTCAGTTTTCTGTAGAGAGGTTAAAGTATTTAATCAGTAGGAGACCTAATAGTTAACTCATTGAAAAGAAAATTACATAGGTTTCACACACCATCGTGAGCCATGGAGAAGCACTATCCATAGTTGTTCTGTACTGAATGGAGAGACATTTTTACTTTTAACAGTAGCTAAATAAAACATTTGCCAGAATTCCCAGACAAAAGTAAGAAAGAAAAAAAATATTTTCCATCAGAAGGTTAGTATTCTTTAATTCCTACAATGCATGCTATGACCTTTGGTTTCTTTGGATTGATTTGTTATTTTTTTTAACTGCTTAAAGCATCTAAGGCAGGGACAAATAGATCAATGGCATAAAAATGGAACAGGTTTGCAGCTGCTCATCTGAAGCCAGAGGGAGAAGAGGAGAAAGCTTTGTTTTACAAAAAAAAAAAAAAAAA
>VXBL01010255.1:1455675-1519798 GCA_013400195.1 Aramus guarauna
AAAAAAAAAAAAGAACAAAGGACAAAAACATCGACGCTGTTGAAGGTACAGTGCCAAAGAACTCTGAAATCCAGGTGACATTTTTAAACTCAACCCATTTACAAGTCCACCTTGTATAAGTGATTGATTTCTTTTCATATTTTTTTTAATGTGTGTTGCATAAAGCTGTATCCCAAGGCCCTAAGAAGTTACTTTTCAATAAAGGTGACAGTCAACACCTGGACAGCTCTTCTGAGAAATTATGTAGAATTTCAGAGCTTGGTCGAGTGAAAGAACAAACAGCATTTCCAGGAAAAAACCCCGCCACATTGCATTTATTTTGCTGGCCAGAATCCATTCTTTTACTAGAATTAAATGAGCTGCAGCAACGTGGTATCTTTCACTAAACCAAGTATAATGCACGTCTCCTCTACTCAGCACTTTTCAGTACAGAATTAAAAGAAAAAAAAAAAAAAGAATTAAAAATGGGGATACAAGGTCTACTAACTACAATAACTTCTACAGGAGACAAATCAAGTTGTCTAGCACACATTTGATTTAAAGTGGTCTTTTCAGGTCAAATCAGTAAAAAAGTCACAGTTGCTCTTGATCTCTGTCAACCCAAGACTGACTTGAAATGCTAACTGTGGCAGCAGCCTAGCCACAATGCCTTTGAAGCATTCTAATTTTCAGTCTTATAGGTAACAAGAAAATCTATTCTTATGGGTTTTTCCTTTTCTGAAGAAGTACACCTATCCCTCCAAAAAGATTTGTTCTCAGTAATAAGGTCCTGTTATCTGAAAGTCCATTTTTCACTTTCTACAAGGGAAAATACTTATATACTATTTTCATAAGAAAAAAAAATACATAAAAACAGAGAAACAAGGAAGATATTGATCAAAGTAATCAGTAACACTGGTAGCAGTATGGGAAATTAGTACTAGAAGGTTACTTTCACTTCCCACCTTTTTTGTTTCATTCCAATAAAACCTCCTATTTTAAAAATTGGTTTTGAAAATAAGGTTGTACCCTTCCAACAGGAGAAATGTGTTATATTCACAATAAATAATGATACTACTTATGATCACTCAATCTGAAAATCTAAAAACATTTTGCAGATATTAATGAGTTGAATTGAAACTCAAAACTCCCTGTGAAGTATACTAACAGATTTGTTCAAAAAACTGAGACATTTGAGGCACACATAGTTGCGTATCTCAACATCCTCTCAGCACCATCTTTGCTCAAGAAAAAAACAAATAAAATTCAGAGTCATGCTTTACATGCCCTGAAATCCAGTGGTCACATAGCCGAAATCCAACCAAAAAAATAACATTCATCATCTGTAGCATGACTGCAAGGCTTTCAGTTCAAATAAATAAAGTTAAATTATCTGCTAGTTTATTTTGCTTCCCTTTCTTGCCTCTGCATTAGTGGCAATGTGAGTGTATGTTTTCATTTTATAGACTGTTTAATTTTAAGGGTTGGGTTTTTTTAAATTTTAAGCCTGATGTCTTACATGGGCTGAGAAACACCGACCCTGGTGATCCAGCTTCTTGACTCCTCTTCATTGATAAGGATTTCATTATGCGTATTGAACCCAACAGCTTGACCTTTGAAAGTGTAAGTGACTACCTAGACAGAGTGATTACTAAGTTTATTAAAACACTGCCAAGTGTAGAACACAACCTTTCCTGTCCCTGCTCTTCTTGACTGAGGAACTGGTCACTAAAGATTTTTTTTTTTTAATTGAATAATAGCCCCACAGATCATCACTTCAAGACATTTTTCACCAGTTGATACCATCAGTTATATAACAGAGAAAAGCAGAAAAGGAAAAAGAAACAAAAAACAAAAAACTTGTGAAAAGTAAACAAAAGCTACTAGAAAAACCAAGCATCCAGCTTAGAAAAAAAATAAATTCTCAAATGTCACACAAGATCCCATTAACTTGCATAGTGAGCAGAGGTGGCTAGCTGCTGCTCTAAGAGGTTGGAATGATTCAAGATAAATCCAAACAGTGGGTGAAAAAAAGCATCAATAATAAAGAACTGTAAGACAGGATTCAGATTAACTTTTGATTTACTTCTGTAAATACAACAAAAAATAGCATGTTTTATGCAAAAAACCCCACCTTTCTTCCATTATCAAGGTTTCAACTAGAATGAGACCAAAATCAGACCATAAATATTGATCATTTTCAGCATAGCTATTGTACCAACTTTTGTAAACTTTTTTTTTTTTTTTAAATTTTCAATACTTCTAAAATCCCCAAAACTCTCCAGCCTAAGATGCCTGCCATTTTTTTTTTTAGAATATGAATAAAACCCAAGTGGAAACATACTATAATTGATGTCAGCTTTCCTAAATCCTAAAATTCCTTTACCTCTCTGTCTTAAATTTGGCTAGCCATTGATGTCAGGTTTTCTTACAAGCAACAGAAGAAACAGAAAATCAGAATGGGTATGAGTGATTACAGAAATACTCATCAGTGTTCCAAAAGCAATAAGATTAAAAAAAAAAAAAAAAAATTTCTCTTTGAATGTCAGACATTGCCCCCTGCATAGGTATTTGCATGATTTGGCTTCATCACAGACACTTTTGGAGTCAAGCAGACAAAACTTTGGTTTTGGGTTACAGCAAACCATGCGTGCATTTACACTAATATTAGGCTTTTTAAAATTATTCCTTTTTTTAGAAAGAAATACTCATACAGAAATACCTGTCATAGCTTAAAATATGTTAATTTGTCACTCGCTCCATCACTACTCTAAAGTTTTGTGTTGTTTGTTTGGTTTTGCCTTGTTCTTTACCATTCCACTTATTTCACTCAGACTCTTAGGGGAGGTTGCAGAAGTGATTTGTAGCTGCATAACAGCTGGTTTAGATTTTGTCAGGATTTCTGTTACATTTTAGTGCGCTTTCGGATTATGTTGTCTTGTGCTTAATGTGTGTAATCCATGTCTGTATTAAAGGGATACTTGACCGCATTTGGTGTAAATAGCGGTGCCATCTAGTTGCATGAAGACAACCAGTAAATCAGCTTACAATTAGTGTGCTTCATTTTATCTGAGAGACTAGTACTAATCCATAGTGCTAAGGATCACGATAGCAATGCCTTTAATTAAATATAACATCATGGTTATACCGAATGTAGTCCTTGAATTCTGACACAGTTAGTTAAATTGAAAGATGCGTAATCCCAGCAGTCTTTGAATTGGTATTGTTGTAAGCAGTAACAGATTGGAAAAGCTTTTTTTAAAAAAATAATAAAGAAATCCGAACTGGTGCATTTTAGGGGTTCGTACCTATAATGCAGCTTCTTTAATCCCTTCCAGATGGTTACCAATACATTAGCAGCTACTATAAAGAAAATAAAAATAGAAATTATTACGATTCTAGCAGAGCTTTCGTCAGAAAAGCAGCTATGAACCGACGCACGCGACGCAGCCGTTTCGAAACGCCTCCCGCCTCTCCCCGGCACGAGGAGTCGGAAGGAGAGGGCGGACAGAGGTGACGTTAGTTACCTTGGCGTTTCCGGAACTCCCCAGAAATTGAGCGACCCGGAGATCCCCCCGACGCTATTCTGAGCGCGGAAGGCACGCAGCACGCAACAGCCGAGATGAAACGCGCTCAGCCAAACCACCTCCCTCCCTCCTGATGCGCTCTGCCCCCAGCTGTGACATAACTGCATGCTGGCAGACGCAAAAAGGCCACCACGCCACGGCCCTTCATCCCTTACGGGTACATAGCCGGAATTTAAGATGAGAGCCGTGTACGAGTACTCCTGCCTTCTCTTCCCTACTGCTGCTTCACTAACCTTGTTTATTGACCACAGCCACTCAAAAGCAACGTGAACAAAATAGTTGCTTTTCTCTCTCAGGGAGATTTTATTCCCTCAGTTTTGTTCAGAAACCTTCTGTGAGTCACGGGCACAGCTTTGCCCAGAGCACTCCTCCAGGAGCTCCGGGAATGCTCCAGGGGAACTGGGCCACGGATGAGGGAAAGTACATCGAGGCGTTCTGAATCGAGTACATCGGGCTCGGTGACGTGGTATCTCCTCACTAAAGGCATTTCAGATAGCTTCTAACCCTCTCTGCTCTAGAAAGCTGCCCTGCACCATCATGTCAAATTATTTTGCCTATGACTTCATATTATTATTATTATGTGAAGGCTTGTGAAGGAACTGCGCAGGCGTTCCTGTAGCCGGCATTACACGGAAGGCACCCCTTACCTCCAGTGAGAAACCAAGACTTTTGCAAATGCAGCCAGGTTCTTCATTTTGATTTATCTTTTCCACAGGGTGGAGGAGACCACTCTGTTTTCTCGGGTACTTGTGAGAAGGCACCAGCCAGAGCACCCGGAGGACACCCCGTTGCCTGGGCGTGGGAGCAGCGCTCCGTGCTCTCCAACCCCTTTTTCCCCGGAGTTGAGCGGCGCACGCGGAGGTTCGCACGTGGCTGCTTGCGGCTTCCCTGGCTCCCGCCCCACACACCGGCTGACGTCACCCACCAGCACCGCACGCGTCAGAAGCGGCGCTGGGAGACTCTGAGGTGGGCAGTTATGGAGTGACCTGAGACAAGGGAAGTCTGGCGGTCCTGCTTGTTCCCGACGTGCAAGACTATCCCGAGGGTCTCCACTGTCAGGCTGTAAAATCTGGAGTAGTCATATCACAAGTCTGGAAACATCATTTATCAAGAAAAGGTGATTATTACTGTTTTTATTGTACTTTTCCAGTCCATAATACAAAATAATTTTCTTCTCGGCTTCATTCCTAGGTAGGGCTCGTTATATTTAAATGACTACTCGGTAACTTGCCAAACTTTAAACGACCGTGAAGATGAATACTATATTTTAGCTCATGGCGAATGAGCTCCTTGTGTCATTTGCCACCAGTTATTAAAAAGTTTAGCTTCTTTCCAAAAGTTTATAGTGGTGATTGTGAAATTGGTTTTTCACCTAACGGTAAAATCACAGAGCAGTAAACAATATTCGACTATCACTTTACATAATGTCAAGAAAGCTACCATTAGGTGTCATTTATTATTATGTTATTTGCGCTTTGTTTCAGACACTTCTGTTTGTAAATATGTTATTTACTATTTTAATATGAGTCCCTGGCATTTCAGTGGAACATGCTGACAGACTACTCATGTCTCCAGAAAATTAAACACTACACAAATCAAGCAAGTTTTACAGGAATATCATTTTATAAGTGTAAGCAATTTCTATAAATGTCAAAATATCTCATTTCATTATTCTGGGAACCAAATGTTTTCCATTTTAATTTTCTTTTAAAATTTATACTTTCAAGTTTTAAAGTATTATGTATGTTTTCCAGTAAAAGACATTAAACTTCAAGAATTAAGATGTTTCGGTCAATAATAATCTATTATTTTGCCTTACACAGAGGATATATTTGTTAGGTTTTTGCTTCCTTTCAGAAACAAACCAAACTCCAGGAGTCCGTCATGCCCTCACAGTCACAATTATTGCATCTGCTTTGAAATTAGCCACCGTAATACGGGAGCTATCTAAGGGGAAGCAGGCTAGGAAGGAGTGGTTGAACGTTACAAACAGTCGGATAATCTTTAACACATGGCAGATTCCCGTGCTGGCTTTACGCCTAATACTCATGAGCATCTTACGGCTCAAATACAGAGCAGTCTGTGGTGGTGTTCGGCATTAATACTTTTAAAGAAACATTGAGTGTTAATGGGGTCCTCTGGATTTAAGGCTTTCTTGTTTATTATACCCAGACTGCTTGGCTTCTCTCTAATGACATTTTCCAGCAAGTCACCTAATTCCTGACCTGCTGTTGAAGTCAGAAACCCCCGGATTATCTCTGCCCACCTCACTTCAGCAGCGCAATCCCATTCATTTCGCCCCCACACCCGTGCTCGAGACCCCCAAAACACGCTCGCGCACCCCGTTTCGTCATCGTCGCTGCAGCGTGGCAGCGCGCGCGGCAACACACCGTCCGAGTGTCCCGACCGCGGTTGCGGTGCCAGGGTGCAGCTCGGCAGCTCCAGCTCTCCGGCCCCGGCTTCCCCATCGGCGCAAGCCGGGCAGGGCCAGGGGCGCGAGCTGCAGCCGGCTAAAAATTCCCAGCGCCAGAGCCGGAGAAATAAGGACCTCGAAGCCACAGTGCAGCGTGTAAGAAACCGCAGATGCAGCCAGAGAGCCTGAGGTGAAAATTGAGAACAAATGTAACTCCCATTAACAACGTTCGCTTGCCGTCGACGCAAAATTCACGCTGGAGAGGTAACAGCGAGCCGGGCGCGGGGTCGGGAACGAGTCCCCGCTGCTGCCCCGCGCGCGTTACCTGCCTGCGAGGAGCACAGAGCTCGGTTTAACAAACAAAAAAAAGACCCCAAGAAAGGCGCTTTTCCAGAGTAAGCTTTACTCTGAAACCCTGAGTACAGGCAAAAACCATTTTTCTTCTCTGCTCCTGCCCTTGGAGCAATGCTGGTTTCATTTGGACACGCTAAAGCTGAAATTGGGGCAGCACCAAACAGTTAACGCCGCTGTGCTTCAGTCTCTCCTAGGACAGATGTTTTCCTGTTCCCAAGGGAATTATTCCTGGACTGAGGTTCAGAGTCTTCCATCATTTAAATCGGCAACAAGGTTCCCACTGCCTCTCGTGGCGTGGGACTGGGACACTATGTCACTGCGAACGGGAGATTGATCACAGCTGCACGGTGAAGTGTTCACAGGCATTGCAAGGTGAAATCCGTAATTGTGAATTGCTAATTATTTCTAATAGTGATTAGAGATTTGTCTCAGCTTTGCTATAAAAATATCTTCACGTTGGTCTTGCGCAGTACTACGTCCCGAACCTCTGTCAAATTTTATTCCCAGCTGTTGTATTTTGGTTTTGAAATTTTGAAATGGGGATTTTGAAGAAACTTAAGAGTTTCTGCTAGCTGTTCAAATCTCATTGAAATACAAATATAAGTGACTGACTCCGTCAGAGCACTTGAAAATCATGACCTAAACTCTCACAGGCACAGACTAGTTTGTGCTTTTTCAATTTGAGGAATAACACTTGGCATCCAAAAGCGCCACAGTTTTAGGAATATTTTTTGGTGGCTTGTTTTTTGTTGCGTGTTTTTTTTGTTTTGGTTGGGGGGGTTTTTTTGCTTGTTTGTCGGGGTTTTTTCATAATACAAACAGCAATAACTTCTTACATATCTGCAGCTGACTAACCTCACAGGTATCAGAGGGAGTCCATCTCAGAGCTGCACAGGGACAACGAGAAGGAAGATCCTGGGTTTCCAGCAGGAGCCCCAGGAGAACTCAGCTTCCTTTTCTGCTGTACAGATGACTTTCTGTGCCGTGTTGAAGAGTCATTTAGGCTCAGATCTTTAAATGCACTTCCGTACCTAACTCTCGTTGAAACAGTGGGATTCAGATGCCTACATACCTTTGAAGAACTGGACTATAATCTCTCAGATTCCCATACAAATTAAGGTCCCTAACAAGGAGTTTAGATAGAATTGGGGAAACTAACTCCGGGAGCCAAATTCTCAAAACCTGCAAAAACCATTTCAGTTGGTAGCTATGGATGCCTATATGCTTTCACTGAAGAATTTTTTCTTGAGCAGCAACTATTTGCTTTCATCTGCATTGAGAATTGTCTCCATGTAGTTAATGAAGGAAAACACTTGCGCTTATTTTGTAAGATGAGAAATATTCCTGCTATCTAAAGGTTGCCTTACAGACAGGAGTGAATTACATCAGAAACACCAGTCATAGGCTACTTACATTCAAAAATATATCCGAAGGAGGAAGCTGCAGAAATGTCCTAGTTTTTAAATGGTAGCTCAGGTGCTGAATTCCTAAACCAGCATGCCAAAGATACATTCAACGGCTTCTTCAGCCTGAAAGGGTTCAAATCTACATCTCAAGAGAATATTGCAGCTTCCCTGCTCTGAGTGAAAGACAGGGTGCAGGGTATTTCTCTAGTTTCTAAACTCTATTAAAAAAAAAAATAAAATAAAAAAAATCATATTTGCCACAGAGACAGAGCAAGTTTCTATATTGCATTCATTAGAGCAGATACCACAAGAGGCACTTTTGCTTCTAATCTTGGCTCCAAAGACCATTCGTATATTTTACATTGAATATTTATTTAATAAAATGTTTAAGTAGTCCTTCAAGTTTTTATTTCTTGCAAAGGAGCAGCTCCCAGCTTTATTTTCTGACAAACAGATTTGTAAACTAACCGTGGATGCTGATTAATGGAGCTCCCTCTCCCAGACACCTCCCATTCTTCTCCCTGCCAGGGATACGGCTCCTAATGAGTCAGATTTGTTTGTCCAGAAGATTAATATTCAGCTCTCTATGATTAACAGTCTCTTACAAAATTCTCCAGATATTCTTTCTGGAACCTAACTCCTGATCTGCTAAGAAGACATGATATATGCCCACACGTTACATATGACACAACGTATAGGGATATGTTTCCATTATGTTCTTATCGCACTGATGCTCCTAGAATCCCGCCCAGGTTAGAAGCGACCAGCAAGTGTTAAGCAGAACTAAAGAGCTTTTTTTGTTTGTTTCTTTGATCTGAACTTCTGATTACTTTTTTTTAACCTATACCAAAGATCTGTAGTATCAAAAGTTAATCTCGTTTAGAACATTTCCTTTAAGAACAAAAAATGGGTACGTGATTTGCTTAAATCCTGCAGCCAGCTATGAATTTCTCTCAAGAATTAATTACAACAAATAAAGACAGAAGATGTTCTTTACTCATTACTTAATGCATTCAAGAGTTTGTACTGCAGTAGTTCCCACTTCCCTCTTTAGCTTGAATCATTTCACATTTTTCCTTAGTATTTCTATTTTAAGTACAGAAACATCCCATTTCAAGTGAATGGACCTCTTTGTTCTGTAAGCTTTGATAAATGAGAACATTAGATACACCCAACAGCCTAATGAAATTCCACACCTTGGTTTGGATGCTATCAAATGTGCTGCAGATTGTTTATTTCCCAGAGTGTGATTACTTGGAGAAAAAATCTCATCTTTGATAATGGTGCTAAACAATGCGTGGCTTCATTGATATTTAATAGATAACATACTTAAAACAACACTGTTGGAGTATATCTTTTGTACCCAACAGCTGTTCAGTTTAAAAAGACAGAAGTACAATACTGTATTGTATACTTGAATTACACATTTAGTTTAAGGGATAAGAATCCCAGTAGCAGATGGCATTCCAGGCTGCCTAACATAGCAGGGGAAAGAAAAAAATAAAGCAGGCCAATAGTCTGCCTTGATGTTATAAATCAACAGACTGGTTACTGCCGAACACATGAAGATTAATACATCAAAATCTGTGGCTTATTTCTGACAAATGAAAGCAGAAAACATCTCATCATGTGGACCATGTCATGACAAAGCTTGAGACTCTGAAATAGGTAAACAGAGAAACCCTTGCTAATTTTCGTTTCCCTCGTATTTCCTCTTAAGTGCCATGCGTGATCTCAAACTGAATTCGGGGGGCAAGAAACCTGGGAAGAGGTTCTCGGCTCCCAGGAAAGTGCAGGTGTTGCAGCATGACAAGGATCGGGAATCGTGGTTCCCGGGCACATCGTCCCTCAGCTGAACTGAGCTTCACAGCTGGACACCACACAGCTACGAAGCGGAGCGGGGAACCCTGGAAGTCAAACTACCCGGTGTAATCGTATGTTATGCCAGGGGAGAGCCCCTCCCTGCCTGGGTTCAAACATACGACAGCCTCAGATTAGCTGGGGGATTTAAATCCCCAGTGGGCAAATAAAGGCATATGGTATGTGAAATCTGCCTTCGAGCTGGAGGGATTAAATCAGTTTTCTCAGCTGAAAGTAGTATACTCAAGAATTCAGGACCGGCAGTCATGTGTTTGTTTACTGTGAAAGAGTTACTGTACTGCAAGTTAGGACAGTGACTTCCAAACTGCTGTACGTAAGCCACTTCAAAGGCGAAGGTATCTTTAGCTCGCTAGCCACCAGCGTGACCAATAGTTTGCGCACGCAACGTGGGAATTCACGCAGAAGGGTACAACTGCACGATGCCGCCATTAAACTAATGACTTGGAGGACGCAGTCTGTCTGGAAGCTGAGGAAGTTACTCCGTGCGCGGCACTCCCTCAGGTCTAAGTAAGAAGTCAGGGGTCAGCTTTGCAGTTCCCTGTACGTTGTTTGTTCCCCACGCACGACCCTGCAGCCTTCACGCACGGGACGGTGATGAACAGGTCTCGATAAACCCCGCCTTGGCAACCAGGACAGAGCCGTCGAGAATACAGCTCTCCAAGATTAATAATCAGCCTTTCATCGTCAATTGTATAAGAGGACTGAAGGGGTCGCAGTTAATTTGGGCACAGCAACAGCAAACATTGCTATCAACATATCAGAACAGGTAATAAGCTCTTAGAGAGAGGAGGTGACCAAAGCCAAGACAGCAGAACCGCACGTTGGAACTGGTGAAGAAACGAACGTCCGTTGATTGCCTGAATCCCAGGCTTGAGCTTCACGCAGCACTCCGCTATTTTAAAGAACATCTCTAAGTATCTAATAGCTCCCAGGACCATCCCCAGTTGCTTTTTTGGAGATTTTCCTAAACCAGTTCTGCACTGCCATTGTTGTCTTCATTACAGTAATTGCAACATAATTACATCTATAATTCACAGGTTTTGACTATAATATCATGGTATAAAATGATTATCAAATATAAAAGAACATTTATAAACATTGAAATAAATAATGAAACAAAAAGTAAAGTATGCATATATATATATATATCAATATAGATATAAAGAGATGTGAAAGCCTAGCTGTTCTTACTGAAAGCCAATGTGATCAGCCGATGATTTTTAAGTACTCAATATTAAAAACTCATACTATTTCCATCTGTCCTATGAAATATTTGTTGTCCTGGGTTTCTTTATGCCTTTAAACCCTTTTTTAAAGAAGAAGAAAAAAAGAAAAGTGAGGAAGTGAAACAAAGAGGTTGTTTGAATTAACCATCAGGACGTGGTGTTTTTTTTTCTCAGTCTAAAAAACCAGCCAACCAAACCATAAAGTCAGAGGAATACGGAACAAAAGGTAGAGGTACTGTATAACACACCTACGGTATAACACACCTATATCTCTTAGGCTGCCTTCTGAAAGACAGTTGCTTTAAATTCATTTGTCAAAGGAATAATGATTCAGTGAGGATTTCCTTCTGGTTTCCAAAATACAGAGCACCAACAACCAAAAGTTAAATGATATTTTAACATTTTCAGTTGTTTCATCGTTATATCTTTGTTTAAGGAAAGCAAATTTATCCTACTTCCATCTCTTCTATAATTTGGGGCCTGTGAGTAAGAAATCTGGGATAAGGAAAACAATTTTTGTATTGAAAAGCTGGAAATTTTCACAGATTATGAACATTATGAGTTCATATAGCTATTAGGTCTCATCCAGCAAAACACTTCTGTGTGATTTTTGAGTGTGTGATCAAGTTCTCACCCCTCAGCAAGAAGACAGTTTATACAGTGTTACGTTGTTATTTCAGGAGGCTGTTTTAGCTAACGCCCAACCTAAAATCAAACCTTTGTAACTAAAGGCCACCCAAATTTACGAGATGCAGTTGTGGATGGCAGACACGTGCCGCATGCCAGTCAGAGTGCCACGTGCTGAGCAAACCCATCGTACCATGGCAGTGCCAAAGGGTTCGGGGCAGAGACCTGCACCCCTCCTGGAACCACATCTTCTTGGACACCAAGCGCAATCTCCTGCGAGGAGCAGCTGGGCCAAGACTTTACCAGCGCCCTGCATCGCAACACGCGTCACAGCGCAGGACATCCAACGTCCGCTTTGCCAGGTGTGGTGGAACTCGTACTACCCAAAGTGGTCAACACCGTCTGTCGTAGCTATCAATATCATACCTATCAATATTTCTGCATAGATTCTTGAAGAAAAAAAAAATTAAAACCATATACAGAAGTGGCCTGGCAGAATGAAATAGACAGGATTTTCTTTTTTTCATTATATATATATATATATATATGTATGTTCACCTGATTGATCTTTAAGCATACTGGTGTTTTATAATTTGATTTATTAACATTCCCATCCTGTAAAAGGCTCAAATATTTTAAACAGTGGAAAATACATTTTCATGAGTCTGTACTGTATTTGCTGCCTAGGAAAATAATTATCCTCTTGGTTGGAGAAAAGCAGTTTTGGTCAAGCCAATAATAGATAAATAACCTTCATGAATGTATTAGAAGAGTGTATTTTTAAAATAGTAATTAATTTATTTAGAACCCTGGAGACTTTTGCATCATATGTAGGCCTTCCTACACATTTCTAAAATAATTTTAGTCAATTTGCTGTTCAAGGTTAAGCCATGCAATGCTCACTTACAAAATCACTTACATAGTAGACTGCGGCCCTGACAGCATCTGTGATAACTCAGTGGCATGTAAAAAACCTATTTCCCAGGGGAGCTTTGGACGTACATTTATCATTGTTATTCCTAATCTATATTATCTGTACCATTCACAGATATCCAGTAGAGATCTATTAACTACCTACATTAATTTTAAATATTCTTAAACTGTAATGTTCAGTCCGGTATTATCAATGTCAGCATAACTTTCCATGTTTTCCAAGAGGATCTCTCCTGTGAAATGTAGACTTAAACCTTTTTTGTTATCTGTATCAGGATCTATCTAGCTGAATGGCTACCTATCCATTCTATCCGAATGACTCCATCATTCAGCAAAGAACAAAGCCAGAATCAAATAAGGCGGGCAGCTACAATAGGTTCTGAATTGGATAAAAGAAAAAACACGTTCTCCAGTTTGTAATATCGTAATTTTAAAGGCCAGCTAAGAACGTGACTGTTGCAGTTTTGGAACCTCACAGATTTTGATATTTTTTAATAACTTTTTTGGTTATTTATGGTGGCTGAAAGATTAACAGAAAAGGCTACCTTCACACCTAATAATATGTTGTGTATATATGTGATTTGTAGTAAAATAAAGCTCAGAGCATCTAATATTTTTGTTTCTTCGTTTCCTAAGCACGAGCCAGAATATGTAAGAATTCCTCGCGACTGCTGCATTCCTGTGACCGCTGTAAGAACACACGTGGTGCACAGATGTGTCCGACTCCTCAAACGCGCGTGAGCTGGGGCAGGCCCACTGGGGACATCACTTCTCGCTCCACAGAGGGGCTGAAATATAAACTCTGCAGTTCGAGGAGTCCATTGACCTAGGCATCCCCTGCTTTGACAGAAAAATTACTGCTGGCCAAATAGGTAAGACTGTTCTTCATGGATAAAGAGAAATTACTCTGTAACTAGACACGAGCACACAGAGAAGCTATTTGAAGGGGAATCAAGGTTGAAAGCAACCGGCTGGAGCTTAATGTTAATAAGTGTATAGGCATCCCGTGAACATCCCCAAATCAAGTGTCCCCAAGCCAACAAAATTCAGAGATACTGGTACATTAAAAATTACAGTAAAAAAAAAAAAAGCATGTCTAATGCTTCTGAACTTCAGCTTTTGATAAATAATATCAAAAAACAGAGTAAATACATAGCTGAAATTTATTTTACTGGGTTATGTAAATTTCCTTCTCTGTTTTTCTATATTATTTGCAAGACATCATATTAAAGATCAGTCGCATGAAGTAATCTTTTATCCTAAATAATTGCTGTAGAGCATCAAAATATATTAAGTATATACCTTAAAAACCCAATGCTTTGATTAACAGTTGGAGATTATTGGATAAGAACATACATTGACAAAGCTCTTTTATATGTTAATGATGTCATCATTATAATACCCAGTATTCATGTTTCAAAGTAAGGTATACAGTATAAAGGACTGAAGAACTAACAGTTTGCTTTGTCTAGAAAATTTGTTTTACACTGAGAAACTTAGGAAAAACTAATCTACTTCATTTATTTAAAAAGTTATTCTAAATATATACGAGAAAATAGATTTTTAATAACTTTGATGCAGACACTGGTGTAAAGTGACACTGCAGTGTCTGCCTACTGACAGTAGATACATTCAGACAAGAAATCAGGTGCAAATATTTAATAATAATGATATTGGAGCAACTTATCTATTGAAGCAGTCTCAATTCTCTGTTACATGACATCTTTAAAAATAGATTAGATATCTTATTAAATAATATCCTCTAGCTCAACCAGAAGTAGTGGATTTGATTTGAAATCAGCTAATAAAATTATACGTTATCAGTTATGCCATGAGCCATGAAAATTACCACACTGGTTTCTTTTGGTCTTAAAAGTTTAAGGAAAATATCATGGATACAATACTGCTGAAGCTTTCACAAAAAATAAGAAACCCCTTTTCATTAGTCCCTGGCCATTTCTGTCATGCCAGCTTTCAGTGTAAAAGTTTTACACTTCCTCACGTTTGCTTTAGGAGGAGTCACCCTTTACAGTAGTCATTGGGTGCACACACAGGTTTCTCGTGATTTCAGAGAATTACGGGCTGAAATCTCCTACGCTGTTTATCCTGTGTGCTGCCCGACTATGCACATCACCACAGCTGATCAATGGGAGGAATGTCAAGGTGAGACACCAGCCAACAGGAGCTGGAATGAAAGAATAAACTCCTCTATGATAGCTTTTCTCAGATTTCCCTTCAATGACTTGTTTCCTCCTAAACATGCAGGCATTTACTAAAACTGAAAGAGAACATGCTTTGAAATTTAAATTTTTCTACCAGTATCAAAACGTCTACACCCTGAAGTTTGAGAGGCACATAAAAGTTTATATTTGCAATGTTGTTTGTAACCACTTTGTTACTAAAGAGACAATTTATTTGTATAATGAATCAGCTGAAATATCCCCAAGGATTTTTTTTTATTTTTTTCCCCAGAAAGATACCTTTTGTTGTCTAGAAGTAATGAAAACATTTCATCAAGGCTTTCTGGTGTGATTGATAGTCTTTGCTGAATTTTGTTGAAGGCTTTTTGTCTGAGTGGTGCCTTGAGCTCTTTATTCACTTTCACAGGATCTGGAACATTGCTTTAATTCTCTACTAGTAACAGGTGTTTCCTCTATAGGAAACCATTAGCTCCACATTTTTAAACAATGCAAATCTGATTTTGATTTCAGGCTCGGAAGTTTTTGTTTTTCTTTTTTAAGAGAGATCAAACCTTTAATAATTCACAAATAAACTTCAGATCCTCAGAGAGATGACTAACGGAACACTGAAGGCTTCATTCACTAAACAGGCTTCTAAGGATATTCCTAAACCAATGAGCTTTCTCAAAGCAAGCTGCATATTTTTGATGTTTTAACTCTTCTCTGAAAATGCAGGGGGAAAGAGATGGTTTTGGGGGTTTTTCTGTGTATTCATTCCAAAAGCAGTGCTCACTCTGAAGGGGAACACAGACGAACAGCTACTCTGGTTTCAATAATCAATCTGAAAACATGGGAAGGAACTGAATAAAATAAGATTCTTTTTTACTACATGGCTACTTTCTGAAGCTACTCGCTTACTGGCTAATCTTAACCTAGAGGATACAGAATTTTAAAAAAAAAAAAAGATGGAAAAGAGAAGGAATTGCTATGACTGTGATGGTAAATCCAGCACTGACTGGTTAGCAGTGATTCTAATGCCCCTCTGGAGGGGTGGCTTTGATAACTCCACGTGGCTAGCAATCAAATCTGTGGAGAGGACAACTTAGCAAAAAAAGCCACTTTTTGAAGCCCAAAAGACACTGACTAGGCATTAGCAAAACTCAGTAGGAAAAGAATAAGTGAAATACATATGGGAGGAAGAAATTCATAATATACATGTATATAAAAATATATGCGTGTGTATATGCACATATATGTATAGACCACTGAATACTAACAGAAAAAAGAATAGACTTGCTCATGTGAGAGTATGATTAATGTCATAACTATTGCACACGTTACTATTGATTGCATTAAGTAGACCACCAATAAAGAAATTTGAGTTAGCTGTTGATATTGCTAAGAATTTCAGATTAGCTTTGATTTTCTACAACTTGCCAGTCCATCAAAGACTGATTTGGCCAGTGTAGTTTCCTCATTGACTCTACGCTGGTGACGACTACGTGCTACACAAATGCAGCTGCTTGACTAACAGCAGAATGGGAATTCCCCATGGCAGTCACGGGGTCAGGTGCAGATATTGCCATCAATTAGGGCCTAAAGGTGATTAAAAGGGACAAATACGATTTTAGATTAAAAATGCTTGCTAGATGAAACACAAACAGCCATTTGAACCTTGAGTGTGTAGTTCTGGAATGTACAAACATATTTATTATAGAACTGACTTAAGACAAATGCTTTCCTTACTACATCAAAAGTAAGAAAATTAAAAAAAAAAAAAAACCAAACAAAAACACCAAAAACTGAGGAACATGCCTTTAATCAATCTTTAATATCTATTACTTTGTAGAGCAATGAAAAGGACCAAAAAGGTAAGAACAGAATTCTAAACACTGAATTAATACAAATGACAGTTTTAAATCTAAACAGGTTTAAATAAACTAATTATTCCCAGAAGAGGGGAGACTTTTTTGTGCAATACTGATGTTAGATAAAAGCCTAATACCTTTCTTTCTACCTGTTTAATCTGCCCATTTAAGTCTGCTTGTTAAAATTATGTACTGCTTTCTGTATAATACATGAAATGAATTATCAAGTGTAATAGTAAGAATAGGTACCTATATGAAAAATGATAGGTCTTATAGACAAAGCTGCAAAGCATTGAAGTTTTGTTTTTGCAAAGTGATAATTAGTCCTGCCATTAGCTGATTTTTTTCTTCATGTTTCATCAAAGATGCAAAATATGGTCAAATAATTATTCAGTTGCCATCTAAGTGATGTTTATCTGAGATCTTACTCATACAATTAGAAAGAATGTAAATAGGTTGTCGCTAAACCGCATTAGCAGGCAGCTGTGGGGAAAATAAATTATGCACATAACCAATTTATCAAGACTTTGTATACAAAAAAGTGTTATCTAAGCCCTTTATTGATTAAATTCTTTAACAAGAAATAATTTTATTTAGCTTTATACAAACTATTAACCTACTTTTTTGATTAAAAAAGAAATTGTAAAAATGTGAATCATCCTGAAAATTCCAATCAGCTTTGTTCCAGCCATTTTTGCAAATTTGGCAAAGAAATTCTATTTTGTGTATTTTTCTATATAGTAAGTGCTTATCAAAGCTTTGGCTCAGAAAGCTGTTTTCACTTTCACCTCTCTTCCAGAAAAAGTTCTCTCTCCTTCCTTCTTGTTAAAAGGAACATTCACTGGGACAAGGAGAAGAGGGTTTGCTGAAGCAAGGAAAATGTCAATGATATCAAAGCATGTGTTTAAATCTATTTTTCCCTATTTTCTGTTTTTAGAGAGACTCACTCCCATCACTTTTAATAATGCATTTTTCTGTCAGATCTCAGAGTAGAGCAGCTTTTAGAGTGACCTTTAGGCCTGAAACAGAACATGGTATTTTGCTGAAGCCTCTCCCCAAAACCAGCTGTACTGGAAAAAGAACCAAGACGAGCTCCAGGGAGGTGGGTGCCTAAGTTTTCCAAGTTGCAGACAAAGCCCCTCTGCGGACACCTGCTTCACTCTGTAGCCATGTCCGGGGTCTCCTGAACCCCTGAGTCCTGACACTGGACATAGGCAGAGACACGTCGTCCTTAGCAGGTCTAAGCCAGCAGCTCAGTGCTTCTCCTATAGCAGCTGCAACGTGCTTCCTGTCCTTCTCCCAAAAACATGCCACCCCATAGGCAACCCCAGGACATACCTGGGCAGGGATGCCTTCTGCAGCCTTCCAAAAGAGGAAGAAGGTCCCATGTTAGAACAGGGCACACCTCCCTGCACAGCCCAGGGGTCTCCAGCCTGTGTCCCATTTTCCAGGAGGGTATTCTGGACACCACACGGGATGTTAGGCACTCTCAGGAAAAATAATTCATGACTGAGCCTGAGTAACGAAGCGAAAGCCTTGCACCCACATTTCCAAAATTCTTCCTTTGTCATTCTTCACTGGAAGCAGTCTAGAATATCTCGGCGGCCCTTTCATAGTTGAGTGTAATACAGAGATTCTATCTTTCTGTGAGCCACATAATCCCGATCCTTTGTTCTAACCACTGAACAAGAGAAGAAAAGAGGATCTTCTCCTCCCTTTCCCAGTACAGAATCTGTATTTAGCTTCTTTTCAAATTTTGTGTGATAACCAGCTCTGGGAACGGCTGATGACTGAATCGAGCCTTTTAGCAAGGCTGGTCTACTTTAACAAATCTTATCTGGTTTAACCATCACCTGAGTGCCAAGATACTTCCCCATGTTAAGAAAGGGGCACTTTGTCGTACACGCAAACAGAAATAAAGGGAATTTGGGGAGGAAATCCATTAAGACATTTGCAGAGTTATGACTGTTAAAAAGTTACTAGGGACTGAATCAAGATCTTCATGGTCACTGTTTTGGACATAAGCATTTGCATTCTGACCTTTGCTTTGCCGTAAGTCTTGTCATTGTTGCAAAGGAGACTATTAAGCTCTTTGTATCGCATGTTATGTGTGCGGACTTTCAGGAATTGAACACTGGCTGTATCCAACCAACCCAACATTGGCTGATTTTAGTCTTCCTGTTTGCAGGGGCCTTGTGAGTTTTTTTTGTTTTGTTTTTTAATTTGCTTCTGTAATAGAAGATGCAAAGAAAAATCTTACTTAAATTATTTTTCTTGTCAAGGAATAAAAATAACTGCATAGCTTAAGAATGATTACCTGCATGCCTCATCAAGCTATTCAGACACTAGTAATGTCTCTGTTGCAAAGTAATGTAATTACCTCCTTTTCCATTGTTCTGCAACTCCTTATTTTAGCCAAGTCTATTTGAGTGGTTCTTGTTGCTGCTTAGATGGACAGGTTTAAGGTAAGCCTACACTGGAAGCCAGAGCCCTCTTGTGGCTAGAGCAAGGGGTAAGTAGAGTTAAGCCTTGCTTTAACATAGATACCAATGCCAGGAAAGTCAGGGTGTTGCATTCTATCCCAATATGTAGATACCAGGAGACAAGACAGGTGTGCTCATGATGCTTGGCAACGTTCAGCACCTTAAATGGCTGGTTTAAAAGTGGACAGACAGTCCTCTGTCCATATGAAGTCCACATGAAAATCCACTTTCTTGCATTTTGGAAAATGCATTTCATTAACTATTTAAACTGTTTGCACTATCAATGATCCTGGCTTGATTAGGTTCAGGAGTTTTCTTCCATCGGCAGGGCTGCTTTACAGAGACTCTGTTCAGCCTAACTGCTGCTGTTTGCAGCACAAACCCACCCTGCTAAAAAAGGCTTCTGGTCTCAACAAAACCTAAACCTTGAGTAAAATACTTTCATTTCCATGAGGGAATAATCTCAAAATATATCCTCATTTTCTAGATATAAACCTGATCTAGTTAAACTTTAACGCGATGCCAACGCACATGCATCCCTCATTATGCAGCATTAATATCATGTTAATAAAAGCAATTGTTCCCTGCTGCAATCCCATGGAAGTTAGTGGAGCTACATAAGGGACAGACTTGGCTCCTTATGTCTTACCAAGGCAATGAGCTAGGCAAATTCTGATATGGCTAAAGGAACTTAACGCCTAATTAAGAGCTCAGTAAGAATTAGAAAAGTGAGTCATAACATGGCTGGTAACACTATCAGCCCTTACCCATCAGAGGTACCTGCAGGCAAATCTCAAAGACATATGTTGCATCATATTCTCATTTTCCCACTCATATTACAGCCACTGCAAAACGTGACCTTTGGGCACTAGTTAAATAGAGTTTCCTCATATTTCTCTCTCTCACCTATTTCGTTTTCCTTCTGAACCTAAAGCATTTGCGGGTAGTCACATATGCCAGCAGGAAAGTTAAATCCTAGAATCGTTTTGGTTGGAAAAGACCTTTAAGATCATCAAGTCCAAACATTAACCTAGCACTGCCGAGTCCAACCGCTAAAACATGTCTGCAAGCACCACACCTACGTGGCTTTTAAGTACCTGCAGAGATGGCGACTCAAGCACTTCTCTGGGCAGCCTGTTCCAATGACTGACAAACCTTTCGGTGAAGAAATTTTTCCTAATATCCAATCTAAACCTCCCCTGGTGCAACTTGAGGCCATTTCCTCTGTCCTGTCGCTTTTTACTTGGGAAAAGAGACCATGTAGACTCTGACTACAACCTCCTTCCAGGTAGCTGTAGAGCGTGATAGGGTTTCCTCTCAGCCTCCTTTTCTCCAGACTAAATCATATTACTCTTTCTGTGCATTTTATTTCTTTCTAATACTGCAAAGGTGACAACAACCTAAAATATTTCTCAGACTCCTTTAAAGAGACTAAAGACTTCCTGAAGAACACCTAGCAGCAATCACGCCAATTTGTGCATACTTCATATACCATTCATTCCATACAGAGTTACAGGATACTCTTTAAAAAGAGGAACCATAACAAGCAAAAGAAGGGAAAGAGTTGTGAAGATGCATAATCGTGAAAGTGAGAGAATGCTTTAACGTGAGTTTCCACAAAAGTATAGAAACTCCAGTGAGAAAGAATTCATAAAAAAGCCAAGGAGAAAGAAGCACAAGATCAAACTGTCATCAGAAACATAGTTACAAAGTAATGCCACAGGCATCTTTGAAAACGAGGGCAGCATTGAATTGTATTTTAAAAAATAGGTAACAAGTTTTAGATTATTAAAATGACCAGACATGAGGTAGACAACTGGCTACCTGATAGGTCTGGTGGAAGCATTACAAACCACTAAAGCTCAGAAAGAAAACATTTGGATAGATCATGAAAATGGGAATTATGTTAGTCAAGATGAAAAATGATTAATTCTTTAATATATATTTTTAAAATAATCAGACTGGCAATGGTAAGTGGCAGACACATGATGACTATACCATGATTCATACCTCAAAATTTTAGTGAACTCTTAGGTAGACATTAAGCCTTTACAGTTCCAGCAGATTTAGCAAAATCCTAACCTATTAGCACAGTATCTGGACCATTGGCAGAATCTTCAGAAATAATTTTCTTTTATTTTTTAAAAGAATTAAGCCTAATAACCATACTTCTACTATTATGTGCTTCTTCCATGCTTTCTAATGGACATTTTCTAAAACCAAGACGGCTATATTTCATTCATAACAATATTATATTTCAGATTTTATCTGAAAATGCTATGCCTTGAAACATACATAATTTTAATACCTCCTTTAAGCCATCATAATTTTACTTTACATTTTCCACGTTTCAAAAGCTAAAGTTCTATTGCACCGCAGTGCAAATAGTTACTGCTACTGGGCTGAATAATGTGCACAAGTGCTATTTCACCTTTGTTTCCATCTGCACTCTGAACAAGACTTTAATCTTCTAGGTGAGTTTAAAAATGATGACTCATAATTATTAGGAAAGAGGATTTCTTCTAAGTTTCTGTGCTGCTGAGCATTTCTTTTTGGTTTAACATGCTGGGCTTCAGATAGTGCTCAATACAAAGCTCTGAATTAGTCCTTGATAGATCATACAAATTTGAAAGTAAACCAACAACCCGTCCTAGGAAAACCACCGCACAGAACGTGAGTTGGAGAAGGGGGGAGAAGACAGAGGGAGAAAACGGGGGGTGGGGAGGGAGAACACACACACACCCCTTTCTCCAGTCCAGTAAAATGACCATGATCTGGAATTCACCTCTTTGATTTAGGGCACCTAGAAATCAGTACTGCTAGTCATCTTCCATCTGCACCACCACAGGACAAATCATCTCACCAAAGACAGTTTCCTATCATTTAAGGCTCTATTGGTTCTAATAATCTTGCTATATGTGGGGCTTGGGGGGGTGTTTTTGTTTTAATTTTTGTTTAAAGAAAGCAAGCAGCAATGTAACAGTTGTTATTACTATGTAAGCCCTTCTCCCAAATCAATTATAGCCTTCCTGTGCAAAACTTTCGGTCCATCTGCTCAATTAAATACCATGGGCTACATTTTTAGAAAGTGTAAAAAAAAAATAAAAATAATTGTATCAGAAAATAAAATGTCCACTTCTGTAATACAGCCTTATCAACACATCGTATGATTTCCTCTGTTGTTGTTGGATGGAGAGAGGAGGCTATTCAATGTAAAATGTTTAAAAACGGTACCTTGAAGAGTTCACGTGGTCTGAAGACACCCATTTGAGTGTACGGGGAGCCAAATTAAAACAGCATTGCAGATATTTGTCAAGATTACTGAGGAGTTTAAAATACAACAGAAAAGGAGAGGAGGAGTAACATTTGGGTTTCCAGCATGAAACAGCTATTCGAGCCTGCCGCACGCGGAAGTGGGCGACCAGAGCAGGGACTCAGAGGGCTCATTCAGCTCCCGCTTTTCTCCGACCAACTTCTGACAGTGGGTTTAAATGGTTGTATGTCTTTAATTTCCACACACTTAGGAAGGATTGCTAAAGCAGCAACAATCTGAAGAAATTTAGAAAATGGAACAAAGCGGACTACTGTCTATGATATGAAACTACTATTATTGCATGAAAAACATACAGTGTCAGTTTTAAGAATATCAGACCTTCACAATTGCTTACATATGCGAACTCTCAAATGAAAGTGAAAATGTATTGTGACAAAAACTTATGCCCACATGTATTGGAGATTTATTTTTTTAACGGTAAAAACAATTTTAAAATTATTAAATTGAAAATTACTAGAATTAGTGCAAGTTGGGAAAGTGGCAATGATATTTTACACAAACATAACTGAAAAATAATTTTGTTATTAAACAAGTACTTTGTTTACTCACTGTTTTACAGATGTGTAAACAATAACACAAGGTGAAAGGCAGAATTTATGGACATTCTGGATATTAATGGAGAATTAATCATCAATAAAAATATTCTAAATATTTTGACCGCAGATCCTGTATTACATCCATCTCACTACATTATTTCAAAGTCCTGCCTACGCACACGTACACGCTTACGTAAAAACATACACATACGCAAAGCTATATCAGAGGGACACTAACTTAAGTGTAAACTGAAGTACTGACAACTGGTTTTGGACCCAATTTATTTGCAGGTCTGTCTCTGCTAGCTGTTCAAAAGCGTTTTTCTCATATTTGTTTTGCTTTTATAAGTACATCAGTAGGAACAGCTTTAAAAAGTGCTTTTAAAGTATCAGAAAGTAAAATGACTCTCTTGACAGTACTGCCTTCCAGAACAGCATGATTTGTTGTTATATTTCACCGTCAGTTTGGTAGGGAATAAGATTACTGTCTCTACTCCGTTCAGAAATATGTTTCATGTGAATTAGGGTTCCTTTTCACTTTTTAAAGGCAGAAAAATAATAATAATAATAATAAAGTAACAAAAACAGAGGAAAACGTAGCTGTCGGTACTTTTACCGACAACAGAAAGAAAGAGCAGCAGTCAGTATTTCTTGATGCCGTACATATCGCCAGCCCCCAGCAGGCGAGAGGAAAGGCACAGGGCCACCTCCACCGAGCACCACCCCGCTGCTCCCTTACCCCTTTGCCAAATAACCCTGCTCCCACCACAGCGGGCATCCGGGGGCTTCAGCCCGCCTGAATCAGCATTATTTAACCCCAAATTTTCACATGGGTTCAGGTCCTTTTCCTGTATTACGCAGCGGTCCTCAGAGATATTAATTTTTAACTACAGGTGCACGTTGGACTTGTACTTAAGACAGATTTGAGCTTGAGTTTGGGGTGCCAGCCAAAGATAATGGAGTTACTCGCGCTGAGCAAGCCACTCAAACAGCACTCCAGCGCTACCCGCCATTGAACGTGACTTGAAGCATCACTTGCTCATAACATGCTCTGCTGTGGCAGAAAAGCTACTTTTTCGTGACTCCTCGAGTTGCTAAATACTGGAAATGCCAGGAAAAACAATTAATAGTTTCTTCCTGGAAGAACAGAAAAATACGAAATGTTTCCCAAAAAAACAGAGCCTCTGATACATGAGGAACGTGGTACAAACCTTGTTGACAAGTAAAACCAAGGACAGTGGGATTTCTCATTCTCAGTTCCTCTCTCTCCCACACACACTTTATCGTCACATAAATACAGATCTAAGTCTGATTTTAAGACAATTTGGTTTAGTGTTATTATAAGCAACATCACTCACCCAAATCAAGAACGATTTTTTTTTCCCCTCTTAAGGTCAACTTCAACTACAATGCTTGCACCTGCTGGCTCACAAGGAGTTATTCCAAGCTCCTTTTGTATGCAAAACCTAATTAGTATTACTTTTGTAGCAAGAAAGCTATTTTGAGTGTTTACTAAATCTTCACACTAAATTCACTGTAAGCTTTCGACATATGAGCTCATCAAATATATTTATTTCTAGAAGCAACCAAAGACATACTAGAACCACTTCAGCGTGTGCATATTAGAGAAAAAAAAAATAAAAATCCATTGTCATTAATTCATTAAAAACACCCAAAAAGCCACCAAACACGGAGCATCTTGCTGCACATCTGACAACTAATCTCATCTGTTCAGATTCCGTGTTGGAAAGACGAGAGGCTTTTTCCATAAGCCATACAAGCAGCATTCCTGAAGTACCGTTTTACACTCTGCTGCCATCTTACTTCCTGCATTATAATTCATAAAACAAAAAGATGAAGGCTTCGAGTTGCAGAGAATATTAATGGCTTTTTCTCTTTGCATTATTGCTGACATCTAGCATATTA
Source organism: Aramus guarauna (assembly GCA_013400195.1). Lineage (NCBI taxonomy): Eukaryota > Metazoa > Chordata > Aves > Gruiformes > Aramidae > Aramus > Aramus guarauna. The sequence continues at coordinate 1,480,409 of VXBL01010255.1, forward strand.
ATAGCAAGCAAATTACAAAGAAAGAAAAAAAAATCATTTTTGAAGTGGAAATGACAAGAAGTACGGCTTTTTTTTTTTTTTTTTTTCCTGTTTGGAGCTTTACAAATAGCTTACAGTGGAGCAAGAGGTCTTTTCGTGTGGACAGTTCAGCTGACTGATAAACAATTTGGGGCAAAACCTATTTTTCAAAGCAGATTACAAATATGAGGAATAACTAGCCAGTAGAGATCCTGTGGCTGAGTGAGGAAATCGTAAGTCGAGAAAGCTGCAAAAACCGCTATTTCATTTTTCCTTACAAGAGGACTGTATGATTTATAAGTTTCCAGAAGTAAGATTTATAATCACTTGGAAGTCAGGCTATAAATAACAAGAACGGACGGAGCTCAGGAAGGAGTAGCAGGCGTGAAGGAGGTGGGCCCGGACGCGGGGACTCCGGATGGATGGCTGACTGAGTCTTCATTGGAAGAGTGCAAGGGAACGTGAAGACTGGAAGAGAAAGGCGCACTCAGGTTGCGAAGGGCATGGGAAAGGAAGGCAATGAAAGGCTCGGAGCAGGCGGGGACGCTGTCACAGCAAGGCAGACCTCCGTGGGGAATGTCCCACCTCCCCTCTCCTCGGAGGGCAAGGTTTCTAAGGGAAACAGAGACCCTTCTCGCAGGAGGGAAGGCAGGCCAGGTTCAGTTCTCCACAACAGGAATTAAAGAGTGGTAGGCAACAGCAAGCCATGGCACAAGCGGTGGCCTTCAAGCAAGACAGACTTCCCCTGAGAAAGCAGTGATCCTGGCGCCTAAGTCCTCTCCTTCAGTCAAAAGCAGGCTCCCCCACTTCTGAGGGAATCTTCTAGTTCTCGTCTACCTTAGCACAAGGAAGATCTCCCCATCTAGTGAATCTTAGCTCTTTCCATACACAGCAAACCCAAAACGGCCCAACCCTCCGGACATGTGTTTCTTAGGCAGGACGCCTAGCCAGAGAACAGACCGATGCCCAGGGATGGGCACTCACCGGTGCTTGCCGCTTTGCCCTTAGTTTGGTAGGAGAGCATGATGCAACCGCATTTTAAAGTGCAAGCGGTTGTGCCAGACTGTTTGAAAATGGGGCTTGCAGCAGAAGTGGTTTGTGTTTTACATAGAAGATCTCAGGACAAGTTGCATAACCTGAAACTTACTGCTAGTTAAATGAGCTGGGTTCTGCTGTAATTGCTGTAACTACTTTTGTCATAACAAATGGCTTGTTACGTAGTTTCCAATACATATGTTTACTGAGTTAACAACTTAATATAGTTTTATAATAGGTTTTATTTTCTACTGATTCTGTACAAAAGCCTTGCTCTACAGCAATAGTGACATGAAGTCAGACCTATAATCCTCTCTACAATATGGTGACTTACATAGGCAAAAGAAGCCTTAAGCAGTTTATATGATACCAGTTATCAAGATCACAACAACAAAAATTCATCGGTAAGACTATCTGTGTCATTCAGATAAACAACACAGCTGCGTATTTTGCACACTAGCTTATCTTAAGGGCAGAGTTTAAGGGCAAGGGAATCTTTAGATAGGATGCCCATCCGTGACGCTCCCCCAAAGCGTCAACTAGTCACGTCTGGGAAACCACCTCTCCTCCTCGGCAAACAGACTGCTCGCTCCAAAACGTGGTGTTCGGCAAACAGGACGTAAACTGACAGCATTTTTTGTCAAGCTAAAAAGCTTGGTTGTTCTTTCTCATTCTCCTTACTCAATTCATCTATTTCTATTCCATTTACCACTTCAGGAGATTAAGACACCCGCTAAGACCAGTCTCTGAACCTAGTGTTTCTTAACGGTCAGCTGTCTGAATGCTTCAAGTCAATAAGAAATACTTAGAGGAAGGATTTAGCTGGAATTAGCTTAGTGCAATTGAAGTTTGATTCATTTCTTTTGAATATCTTAAAATCATCCCAGATGTGAATCATCACTGCAGATTGAAATGACATCGTTTAAGTACTGCATGAATGTATAGATTCAAGCTAGAATGAAAAAGTTCATGAAATAAACCTGGAGCAGTCAACTTTTAGATCCTGGTAGACAGCCAATATTACAGTGTTTTCCTTTGTCCTTAACGGATACTTCTGCCTATACGGTTACTAAGCTTGTCACTTTAGGAGTTTATACTCACAAGATGATGTGTAGGGCTTAAAGTATCTTTCTTCGAGCGGATGTTCACTTTACAGAGTGATCCTGTGTCACAACACAGAGAAGTGCTGCTTCTCTGTCAACGTTTTTTGCCATGGAAACTCTTCCTACAACCTGCCCTTCTTCCATACCTATAACTGAACGTTGGAATTACACATCTCCTCAGAATTTTATCTCCGAATTTCAAGGCTCGGATAGTTCAATTACTAACCCATCCTAGCACTAAGTACAACAGTGTTTTCAGAAATGATGTTGCCAAGATGCTGCTGGTCTGATGGGTAACCTGTGCTCAACTGACTGTTCAATCTTCCCATCAAGAGCCCGTTTTCCAGCTACAGCCGCAACCGATATTTGGGAATGGAGCTCCTTTCCCGTATGCTGCGTGGACCACACTTATTGCCACTGGGCATTTCACAACAAAATCGCGGATGAGTTTATACAGTTTACTGTGCTCTCCCAATCTGCGCAGCTAACGTGTCACGTTAAGCCAGGTCTAGCATTCACAGCACTAACTGATCTCAGTTTTCAGTTTCACGTGGCAGAGAAATGCCACGGGAAAGTATAGGAAACTAGGAATTTATTGTATAAAAACTTGAGTTCTTAAATGAGTATTTTTAGGTCTCTGCTGCAGTAATGGAAAACAGCTTTGCATACGAGAAATGAAGCCTTTCTTCTCTCCTACTTCAGCAGCTCTCCACTAACACACAGGATTTCATTTTCTGCCCTGTTTACCTAAAAAGTTTAGTGGCTTTGGAGATGATATACAAATTAAATGTATTCCGCTATTAGGCCAAAAGAGAGAAATGTAATATCATCTGCAAATGAGAAACTGGACTTGCATCTGAAGCCTCAGTCCTCAAGAGACAAGAAAATTATGAGCCCCTTAGCTAATGCGACAAAAGCTTGTCTCAACTTGTAATTATTCTCGATCCGAAACTATTCCTAGCACGCCTATTCATATAATGCCTGCTCACAATATAGCATTGCACAGGCACAACACTGACATTTTTCCTGCACTGTTTTCTTCTCCTGTGGCAAATGACTAACTCCAAGAGTTCAGGCTTGACACGTTTCAGACTAGTTACACCATAAAAAAATTAATTTTAGGCCTGGATATTCATGAAAGATACTTAAACAATAAACTGAATTTAACCATCTGAACTTAAGTGTAAAAGATGTGTCTACCTCCTGTAGGAGCCATGAGGCTTAAACTATGTGCTATATTTGTATTAAGGAAAATCATTGTCAGATATAATAAAAATAAGCTGGACTACCAAGTCTCTTACAAATATATAATTAATTGGAGCCTTAAAAGGGACAAGGAGGCCTGTTTAACAAAATGAAGAGGTTATAAATTATTTGAAAGTTGGGAGGCAAAAGCAAGCTGAGCCAACAGAGATTTGTGAAGAACAAATCATATCAAAATTGGCTCATTTCCTTCAGCAACAGGGTATCCAGCTACGTGGTTAGGGAGAAGCAATAGGCATCATGTATCTTGTCTTTAAAACATGACATTATTTCACATTACAATCTTTTAAGCTAGGGAAACACGGTCTAGATTAAATTGCTGTAAACTGGGTGCAACAGTGGTTGAATAGTACCTCCCGGAAGAATTGCCAACTGCTCTCTGTCAAAACGGAAGCAAATATCAAATGAGTCCCCACAGGGCCTTGTCTTCCACACAGCTCCCTTCAATCTTTAATTAATGAAAGAGGAGAGAGTAGGCTTCTGTGTAAAATTAGAGAAAACACGAAGCCAGGAAGGACTACGCTGAAAGTTAGGACTAGCGATCAGAGAGATGTCAGTGAAGTAGGGAGACGGTCCGGGAGCGATTCAGGAGGGAGAGGGACAGGTTGCTGTGCTTGGGAACGGTCGGCTGCGGACGTACCGCGCAGGGAACAACCAAGCAGACAGCCCTCCTCCTTCAGGAAAAGCTCTGGCCCTGAAGAGTTGTTACACGCTCAGGCGGAACCGGCAACGTCACGCTTTCGTGAGACAGGCGGACGTCTCCGTGGGATGTATAAATAGAAGTCCATCCTGAAAATTAGACGAAGCGATCCTCCCGCTGGCAAGACCTCAGCAAGGTGCTGCGCCCGGCCTCCAGCACTTGGCTTCGGTAACGGGGCAGCGGGCAAAGGCCAAGGGAGGGCACGTGGGAGCATCGGGGGGTCAAGAGGGAGACCTGCAAGGCAGGTCTGAAACGACCAGGGCTGCTGCTTCCTCTAGACAAAGGTGGGAAGAAAGGAGTACCGGCGGAAATGATGCAATCTTACACGTCAGGCGTGTGAGGTGCTTTACGGAAAGGGAATAATCTCTCATCCGTGCCTGTGCCGGATATGGAAAAAATTAATGGGTCACCTCGTTTGCTCACCTACAGTCACTTTTTAAATGGTTGGGAGAGCAAGCAATCAGAATGGTCCAACTTCTGTCAAAAAATGGCTGTAACATAGTGGAGCCCACTTTGAGGAAGACAGACTGATTGACTTCTGGAGGTCCCTCGCAGCTAGATGTTTTTATAACAGCACAATAGGCACATACGGACAAGCCTTAGTATCAACATTCATAATTCATTGTTGAAAAATTCCTTTTCAAAGGAGTGGATGACACCAGTCAATACTTTGCTGTCAAACAGGACTGATTCTTATATAAACATTTCTCATAACACAGATACAAAGGATATGAAAAGTCTCTGTATTATGAGTAGTTACTTACGCAAAATTACATTCATTACCCTTTTCATTTATTTGCTAATTGTTAAAATAGTCTGGTAAAAAGACACTAAGAGTAGTCATAAGTATTTAGCTGGGTATTTAAACCTCAAAGTGATACTGTGTAAATAGGTGTATTGTAAATATGTAAAATTCTATGACTAAGCCTCACATTAATCCTTATTACCAGACTGAGTGTGCAGACAAGAATATTACCCATGCTCCTTCTGTAAGCAATGTCCTGTGAGAAATGATGTTGATAAGCTCAACCTCTGAAAAAACAAGTGTGTAATCTTTTCCTACTTGCTTCTGTAGCGTGGGTCACTGGGTTACATGCTTGAAGCTGAAGTGGAATTAGTTATTTTATTTATAAATACTATGTACATATCATTTCATAGCTATGGTAAAGTAAAAGATACAAGGTATTAAAGAATATAGTGTGTTCTAGATTTACAATAAGTGTCTCAGGTGACTGGCTGGGGAGATCCCATAGCAATCACCATAGAGGTGTACAGATCTGATTTTCCCATGGTGAGAGGTTTTTTGGGTTTTTTTTGTTTTGTTTTGTTTTTAATAATATGGAAATGGAAACACTAGTATTTTAAGGTTCTTAAACTTTCTTCTGCCTGAGCATGAGAGATTTAGCTGTTTGTAAAATTCTTACATTTTGCAGGATTCATTTTCCTGAAGGAATTCTGAATTTTATAGCTTAATGCATGGAGTTATAGCCACATTCTTTTATTTTGTCTATAAATAATGTGTCTACATTTTGTTTTCTGTGTAATTTTTTTTTTGTGTGTGACAAAGACAAATACAGTGGTTAGCTGAGTTTCTTTTAAGTAAATATGCCTCTAACATTCATATGAGCTTTTTTCCAGATATTGAAAAACAGTGTAGGGCCTCATGCTTATATTACTGCTGAGACATCAAAGTAGCTTTTCATCTTCCCCCCCATCTTCTGGTAAGTGCTAAAGAAAAACCCCATATAAAACCAGGCAAATAGATTAGCTTAAGGAATAGCTCCTACAAAGGTGAGTCACAGCAACAGCACAGTATGAGCTAATAACGCACAATTCTTGTTTATAATGCATACAAGTTCTATTTAGTGAGTTACCTTTTATTTAACCTAATAGGTCTCCCATTAGTAAAAAATTTTAAAAGGTAGTTTTAAGAAACCTAGAATACTGAGAGGTAAATTATTTTTCAATACAATCTAACAACTTGCAAGCGAGCAGGTGATCATGAACCCTGTGTTGTGATCTGCTTCTGATCTTGGATTAACAAAAGCACGGGTTATTTAGCAGGCTCAACTTCCCGGCCTCCTCCCGCGTAGCATTTAAGCTCGTAATAAAGGCACCTGACGAGCACGCGCCCTTTGCGCATCATGCATTAGGCACAGTCCTCTTAAGTCTCCTTTACTGCATGGATCGCTCCGAAATGTCTTTTGTCTCAAGTGTCTGGAGGATGGACCTTCTTTCTGGCTCCTTGCTCCCAGTGACTGAGAGCCATCTGCTGAATAACATGCTAAGGGGGTCTCAGATACTGAAAAAAGGGAAAGTTGAGAGGTCTCTGCCAAATAGGAAAGGATACATTTTACTGAGCAGCATTTCAATGCCTTAAAACTATTACCATGCTCCTAGTATCAATATTTACCACTGGAAAACTATTTGATCCACATGGACAAAAATGTGCCAAGAGCAGCAAGTAAAAAACTGTGAAGGTCAATTATGTTAACTGTTTGACCCGTTAGGTCAATCCATTACCATGCACAAGAGAAAGGTGATAATATTTGTGGATAAAGTGAAAAATTCAAAAAGTTTGCTGGTCTTGGGGGTGTTGGTGGATGAGAAGCTCAATGTGTCCCAGTAACGTGCACTTACAGCTCAGAAAGCCAACCCTATCCTGGGCTGCATCAAAAGCAGCGTGACCAGCAGGTCAAGGGAGGTGATNCCCTGCCCATGGCAGGGGGGTTGGAACCAGGTGATCTTTAAGGTCCCTTCCAACCCAAACCATTCTGTGATTCTATGATTTATGTTAACAGAGTATCTCTCTGAGATGTTTTGTTGTCATTTCACAGGCGAAATGACTGCTCAATATTTGCTCAAAGATACTTAACCAAAACATTCTGATCTATGAATCATCAGGGTTTCCAGTAGGAAAAGGCCTGCAACATACTTAAAATCAGCATATTTAGAAACCAACCTATTTTGGAGTTTCTTAAAAAGTGGTATGTCTACAAATATGTATTTTTTGAGAGTTCAGTGCTTTCTAATTATAAAAGTGAGTTTTTTCCAAAATGTACTAAGACGTTTTTGCTTTATGAATCCCAGTGTATGCCTGCCAAGAAGAGACAGGTTGTGAAATATTTTTTCCATTTTCACGTTAGCATCTAAAATATGTTTTCATGAACTCTGTATGAAACACAAGGTACTCTGTGCTCTCAGCCATGCTATGTATTTGCACCATTTCTTTGTGTTACTTGGTTGACATCAGATAAAATTCCTGATAGCAAAATAACTAATTTCATTCAAATCACAGTGAAGACATCAGGACTCTTTCTGTTATCTTCAACGAACCTTGGATGTGGCAGGGATGAGTCAACTGAATGACATTAATTGATGAGAACAGGAAGAATGAAGGGAAGAACAAGTGCTGACTTGTGTACTATACATCATTTATGCTGAGAATAAGATTACTGAGGCAACAAGGTAAATGGATAGAGGAAAATAATATTAGAAATCTGGATATTAAAGTAAAAATATATTCTGTACCAAATCACAATCGGCATAAGAGAATGCCACAGCGAGTTATTTGTTACTCTTTGTATCTCACAGAAAATAAAAGCTTTATTGTCAGGAGTGATTTTAGTATGACCTATCCACGACAGAGGCATCATTCTTCCAATAATAGAATATAATCTGAGAGTTTCTAAAACAACTGTTAACAACTGTAGGTGACAACTTCCTAAAGCGAGTGATCCGGCGTGCTGGAGTCTATGTCAGAACTCATCCTGGCAGCAGGGAGAAACGGGTATCGCAACCTCGAACCCTGCTTGCTCAAATATCGTCTCTGCAGCTCAGTTGCATTTATAGGCAAAAACTATAGGTTTAAATTGTTAAACAACTCCTGGCTGAAGATATTCTCATAAGGAGGTCATCATTAATGGATAAATCATGAGAGAAATAAGGTAAGCCAGAGAACAGAGCTGTGATATCCATGTGAATTTTGGTCCCCGTCTTAAAATTCTGCTAAATAAAAGAGACCAGGCTAATACAAGTAAAATTAAATTCCAGCATGCTTAAACAGGTGTTAAAAAGGAAAGGGGAAAGCAGACAACAATAAAAATATATTAGAAAAAAGGGAATTTAGAAAAATACTAAGAGAAACAAAAAGAAGAAGAGATCTTATTGTCAGCAGAGCAAAAGAAAATTCAAAACAGATTTTATAGTGTATGTTATGGTTAGAAAAGATTTTCATGTTTTACTCAGTCCCTGGTAGGTAGGGCTGCCTTTAGGACAGCTAATGAAATCGTCAGCCAGAAATGAATTTCTAGTGTCAGGTTGCGGCACAAAGAGCAAATAAAGCACTGCATATACAGGGGACACCGGGTAGGAATAACAAAAATGTTTTGCTTGCCATTGGAATAACCAATACTGACAGAATCTGTCTAGGTCTGCTACATTTGATTTCAAAAGATTCTGTAAAATTGAAAAAGTAAAGAAACATGAGAATAAGATTAGAAGTCACATTTTGTTATCAAAAACCTCTAGCAAATCAGACTATTTATTCCATCTGTTCAAAGAGGAAGTTAAAAACTGACTCAATCTCTAAATAACTTGCCCATGGAATAACAGGAATTTGATAACAGAGGGATGTACAGTCTCTCAGACAAAGATTCACATGCCAGAAGTCAGTCACGACAAATTCAGAGGTGGGGGAAATTTGTTAGACAAAAGTTAATCTAGACAAATATAGTCAGCTGGTAAAATGCAGACTTTAAGTGAGGCTAATTAATAATAGATTCTGCACCTTGTGCAGTTTATGTGGGCTAGAGAGAAATTTCTTATATTCCCAGCCAAGAATTCATTGCTAGTCTGAATTCTTATGTGTCTATTCAAAGACTTACTACCACAGTTACAACAATACTAATGCTTATTGTCCAAATTATATTATTGCAGAAAAAGCCTCATTAATAGCACATTTACTAATTGTTATCCATGCACCTTAAGCATCTACCCTGTTTCTCTGGTGGTGTGCTTCCCCTTCCCCTGCTCCTCTGGATCCTAAAGTCAGCAGTGACAACTGCTTGCAAGAGGAGAAGGTGGGGGAGCTGGGATCACAGCTCAGCATCCCGCCTTCTTCACCAGGACGAGCATGATGCTGGCAGTGGGTTTCCCTCTCCTCCCCACTCCTAAGGTCTACATGGCATCAGTTCTGGTGGTTTTTAACACATGCTGTACCTTGATCTTCATTAATCTACATCTCTACATTATAGTGGAGATAGTATATTATACTATGGTATATACATATGCATTGAATATTCTAGATATTTGCTGTTCCTTTCATTTTTCCCTAAACCTGATTTTGCCTGATTTCCAAGGCTCTGTTCCTTGGCAACATCGGCAGTTTGTTTATAGCCTCTGCTGCCATCCCCAGGCTGTGCGCTCAAGGCCTTTGCCACCATCCTTTGCCTGTTCTCCTCCACTCCGTATTATTATTTTTGGGGTCAGAGACAGTTCACTCTACACAGAATAACAGATTATTATTACTATCTATTACTTACAGAGATGCAACAAAACTATTACAACACCGCACCACACGACTGCACAGAGCTAAAGCTAAACAAGTTAGCTGATATTCAACTGTTTGTTAGACAAACAAGCTAAGCCCCATCTCCAGGCAAGCCCGAAGAAGGGCAGCCACAGCAAGCCTGGCAGGGCTCAGCTCTGGGGCTCTCTAGGGCTAACGCAACATCCGTAGCTTCTTGCTAGCAACGGCAATACCAGATTTACTGCAACACAGAGCTACAAATCAATGATTCACTTCACCAACAGTGAAGTGAGTTCTTCAAAATTTAATTTTAGAGCTCAGATTGTATATAAACTTGTTTAAATGAGAACTAATTTAGGAAAGTAAAGGCCATAGGTAGTAAATGTAGATGAATTATGGTCCCTTTCTGGACTTAGTCCCCAACTGAAAATTTAGGATGTTCTGTGTCTTGAAGGCCTGACTAATTCCTCCTCAAGATTCACATTTTTGCACATAAAACACAGAGCTGGTAGAACAAAATAGACTTATTTGTTTCTTTTTCAATATTTTGCCTTTGGATTGTAGGCACTGCTTGAGATATCACAAGTTGGCAGCATTATAATTCTCTCACAGATGCAGTTTGCATGTAAAGTTCTAGCTTCGTAAAGGAAAAAAGAAAAAAGGTTTTAAACTTTTTAACATAGCTGGCCTTGTGAGCAGAAAAGTAACTTTTTTTTTTTTCCTGTGGCCAGTGATCTTTAAAGACCTGGAACAAAAGGTGATGTGATGTTCAGATTATCTGATCACACCTAAAGTTCAAATTAAGACCAGCCAGATGGAAAAAGTAGTTTTTGGGTCAATAACTTTTAACAGAAGAACAACTTTTCTTGCATGTATGGGTTCTTTTTACTACATTTTATTTCTCTACTTATTCTACACCTGTTCCCTTAGATATTGGCTACTGCTTTACAGCCTGCCCTTTAGCTGATAGGTGATACCTTCTGGGGTTTTATAAAGCAGTTCTGGACCAGGTGGCCTTGCAGAAGTAATTCTGCACCAGGGACAGAGTCCCCTTTCCAGTGTACTCATCTCGTATTTGCTGCTGGATGACCTGCCAACCTCTTCCAAACATAGGCATGCTGTGTGCTACACTTGGCCTTTCCACCAGCCGGAAAAGTTTGCTTTTCCTTACTAACGGGAGAGTCAAGGCTGTGTTTAAAATGAGCTTTATGCAGTAGATAACCAAAGCTGTTCCCTTTCAGCACTGGAATTCAGGGAAGAGGCAGTGCAATATTTAGTCGGTTTGGAACATTAGGTCTATGCGAATAAGTGCATTACAATGCTATTATATTTACAAGAGCTGAATTAATGTGTAATCATCTGGTTATGTGTTTGAGCTTCTTAAAGAGGGGTATTCTTCTGATAAATATATCATTTCTTCAAGACTGTCAAAAGGTGAGTAGCAAACACCTTAGGAATCAACTGCCGACATGGCTATTACAAAGTACCTGGAGTTTTCAATTAACACGGACAACGTTCTGCCTTCCTGAGCTCTGAGCCTCACCAGTTCACTGCTGAAGCAAAAATCCGGTGAAAGACATTTACTGAAACACTATTAAAGAGGGCTAGAACTTCAGTGGTGCGACCTTGTCTGCGATGTACACTAATTACCAGGACACCAATGACAGCCTCTAGACCACGCTCAAGACTTAAGAAACACAGGTAAAATAATAAAATATTACTTTGTAAGTGTACACTTTTTGCTATTCACACTGCTCCAAAAGCATCTTTAGCAACATTATCTTAATAACATTCCATTAACTATTAGAACCACTTCCACATCCCAAGAGGGACGAGTTTCTTGGATATCTTTATCTAATACAGTTTTCTGCATGGCAGCAGCTTTCCCACCAGGAGTCCTCTTCAGTGTTTCTCTTGTCAGGGTTCTTTCTTTCCCTTTGATGAGATGTCCCAACCATGTCAAATACTGTTATTTCAGGGCCCTCCTAGCTCCGGAGTTAGCAAGCACCGTGTCTTCACCCTATGATTACAAAGTTACACCAGCTCCTCTGTGTGTCAAACAAGTTTATTATTTCACCTTCCGCTGGCTTTCAGTTCAACAGAGCGCTTACCAAAAATCTTTCCTCGGTCTACCGACTGCTCCTGCTGTTATATATATTAGCCTTAATAAAAGCCATTAGTTATGCACAGCGCTTTCTTCATTAATGAAATATAATAGTGTTGATGTTTCTGGTCTAATGTGTGGTTAAGCAATTGTCAGGATTCTATTCAGTTTGCTATAAAATTGAATACACACAACATTAAAGGACTTAAATTATTACTATCTAGAAACTGTGAAATTAAATTAAAAAAATAATTGCATTCACAATTATTTTTAGGAGATTTAACCATTGATGTGATATGGCCTTCATGTTATTTCCCCTTAAAAAAATGGGGGGGGGGCAATGCATTACAAGTATCCAGCTTCTGTTATGTCAATGATTTAAAATGAAATCTTTCTTAGCTTTGCTTGAACCAGATGCACTGAATACTGTAAACACAGAAGTAAATATTGTGGCAGGTTGAAAAATAAACAAGGCTTAACTCTTCCTGTGCTTTGCCCTGGGGAAGCAATTTACACCAGAGCACAAAAGACTCAAAACATTGTTGCTAGAGTAACTGAGCGAAGAATTCTTATCCACTGGTATTTTATCCCTGTGCACAGATATATATAGAGATATACACACACACACACACACAATTCTAGGCGCTAAAAAAGCAAACCAGCAATGCTGTGAAGACAGCACGAATTGCTGTCATGCCGGAATCTGGTAATTCCTCTTCTTCAAACCCCACCTAGCGATGACCTCATGTGTACATGTAAAAGATTTCCCATGTCCAGAGTAGTTCTAAGTAGTCATGGAGGAGAAGGGCGGATATATTCCATTGCTGTATTTGTAATATTCCTCAGTAATCTCTCTTCCCTCCTCCAAGAACCCTGACTTTTTCAAAAAGGCAGGGAGTACTGGAGTTTCATTGGAGAAATGGGTGACAGATAGGAGCCAACTGCAAGAGAAGCTATGGTCATTGGTGAAGTGAAGGTGACCTTACTCTCCAAAGCACAGCGGACTACAAGAAGGAAAGAATAAGTTTATGTAGAAGGTTTACTGAACGCTTTGTCATAAATATGACATGATTTAAGACAAATTACTGAGAACATCCCTTTAGGTACCACTGAAAATATCTGTTGGGATCATCTCATTCACTCTCCATTTCACAGTAAAGAAAACTGTAGGGTCAAAGACTCAACAGCATAAATTCATAAAGATATGCATCCTTTGGAAGCCATGTGGTCCATGTTCACATTTTGCTAAATAGTAGAGACAATACTACTCAAAATCAGTCACAGTGTGCTCAGCAATGGCATGATTATCCATTTACCCAACTTGCCTTCAATTTTTTAGTTTTCACCATCATGTAATATATACATCAGCAGTTATTGGTAGCATTTGTGATTCCTTCCTCATATCTCGCATGGCATCCAAGTGTATACTTCTTTCAAATGCTGTTCTCCTTTGCAAAACCCTCTGAAATCTATGTAAATGCTACCTAAAACCATTACGCAATATGAGCAGAGTAGATAACATGCTATTCTGAGTATAGTTCTTTAACTGCCTTTGCAGCCTGTAGATGAAACCTATTTTCCCTTATCCATGTTCAAATATTTTATGCTTTACCATTCACCTCTCAGAATGATTCCATTTAGTCTCACTTACAACGCCAAACTCCAACCCGATGTTAAGCTAAACGTTGCCAGTGCTTTAGCTGGTGGGGATGGTCCTAACTCCGGTCTCATAAGGTGATCTCCTGCACGTGTCCTGACAGTATACATTATGCAAATAAATAAGAAGTTTGGCACTTCTGAGCGACAGAGCTTGCTGCCAAAGCATTCAGTACTGATGCTATGAACTTCTTACCTCTAGCTGGTGCCAAAGATAAGACCAGACTTCCCTTTTCATACAAGATACCCTCACAGAAATGCCGCACACCTTATCAAAGTGACTCTTTAGTGCCACAGAATACTAACATTTCTACAGAAGTGATTACGGTTTTGGCTTAGTGGAAGCCTAGGTGCAATGCTGATCCCAGTTCCATTTAACAGTGTTTGACAGCAACTAAGCCCAAGGATGAATCAAAGTTGACATATTTAGAACAAAGTAGTGGAGCACTTGACTAAGCCAATAAATGGTTCCAGCTGGGACTTGTCCTGTGGTTGGTGATGAGGACATTGGGGGCAGTTTCTGTGGCAAATAACTTTAGCTGAGGATATTTGGCATTTACAAGAAACAGAAAATATTTCTTATCAATTATTTCTTAAAGTGTAGGGTTTTTTTCCTCTTTTGCATCATTTTTATTTTATCCCACCCCCCAAACGTGCATTACGTAGGACCAGCTTGTATTTGTTACTATGCTCAGTCTCAGCATGGATCTGATTGAGAGTTTCAATCACTGAATGCAAAATAAACTATGATACAAAGTTCAACTGAAAGACTTTGTAGAACATATTTCGGAGAGATGAATGGAGAAGACAGAGAATATTGGTCACTTTCAGTCTACACACAACGTTGAGGGTAGTTCCCTAGACACTAGGAGAAAAAAAAAAAAAAAGCAAGCATACTACCAGAATTTTAAGTAGTCTTTTAACACTTAACCTGCAGGATGGCAAATGACTTTTTGATATTAATAAGAAAATTCTGTTATAAGTATAACCTGTAACTATTTAATCAGAGTTCTAGCATATCCTGTTCTGCTTATATTCCTTCTCCCACCAGAACCTGACTGCCTTTAACCACTAGCAGAGTACAACGGAATTAATATTTAGAACCCACATTCTGTTTTCAAAATGGCATGTTAGCCCTTCTCCTATATTACATACACAGAAGTATAATTTAAGGCCTTCTTATATATATATAATTTTATTTTACATATGTGGTATAGAACAAACAGAATAGGGATAGGGAGTTTCAACCAGTAGCCCAGCCAGATTAGGGTGGTGGGGAGGTTAATGAAAATTTTCCATATGCCATGGGCGTCTCGTCACTACCAAATGCCAATAAAATATCATTCCTCTGCCTTTGTTCTCTCTTTAGGCTTAGCAGCGTACTGGCTTTTCAAAGCAGACATGCTAGGTGTTTTGAGTTTACTGGCTTGATTTTCTCATCTAGATCCTGTGCTGCATAATATGCTGTATGCAATACAGTATAACTTCTGAAAACAATGACATTTTGTAGAACATAAAAATACCATTCTCTGTTTTCAACATCTCCTTGTGCTGATTATGAAATCTGTATTCAGACAGGCAGTGTTTTGCACAAACATATTCTTTCACCTAATTCATACTAATCTGCATTCCACATGCAGTCTCACTACATATATCACCTAAATTCCCTATGTTTTCTCTGGCCCTGCAAGAGATTATTATAAATTTTACTTTTATTATTATTGTCATTGTTTTGTCCCTTCTCCCCAGATTCCAGATGAAATACAGAGAGCAGAAAAATCATATTTTCTAGATTTTGGTCTGCAGTAAAGAATAACGCAGCTTATCTAACATTATGCAGTTCATATTCAAACTAGTTTTCAGCCAGATTCTCCTCAGTATTGTTTTGTCTTCATTTCATACTTCCCTCTGCACGTCCCACCATAAATTTATCAGCTTTCCAGCTTTGACTTAAACAACAGCACCAAAACAAGTATAATAGTCAAACAAGAACTGGTTTTTTTTTTTCCCCCTTTGAAATATCTATGAAGCTTTATCTCCTACACTTACAAAATTTGGGTACTTATATAGAAAGCCTCACGTTCTTCAAACGTAGACCAATTTGCAGTTAGGTGGTGGGATTTCAGGTGACAAAATTGATGCAACAGTGGGAAAAGAGAAGAGCTCGCTGTCGCGTCTAAGTACCAGTTGCTCAGCAAGGTGGATGAGGATGACGGCACCTATGGGCAGGCTCTGCTTCCCACTGCTCCTCCGCCCGGATCGTGGGATTTCAGAAGCGCTCCCTGCTGCCATCGGGCAGGTAGGTACAAACCTACGCGCAACGCGGTACTTGCCCGCGCAACAGCAAGCGCTGAAGACCCCTGTCCTGCGGTAGCTCTCCAAGAACCTGCGTAGGCGGCATTACAGCAGCTGCCGCATCGCTGACCGCAGTGGGACTGATTTGGTCCTGCGTCTACACGGCTCGGACTTCTCCAACAGTAAAATTGTGGAGTTGCCAGATGAAATGTAACCGCGGAAAACTCTCCACCCATTAGACTCCAGGCTAGCCAGGCCACTGAAGCTAGTGCTGGGTCTCATCGGTGAGACAATAGCTAAATAATCTTTCTTAGGTGCAAGCCATTGCAGAATGCGGGCTGACCAAACCCACAGTTTATAGGAGCACTCTGTAAAGACATCTTGCTCTAAGCCTCTGTGCTCCATGAATTTAGGACTAGATGGACACTGAGAGAAAAGAGACATAAGAGATACTTGTACTACCTCACCAAAAGAGCTTTTAAAACTACTGAATTGGATCCCTCTAAAATACTAATTGCTATTGATTCAAACGAAAGTACCCATTAGGAAGGGATTCTTCCTAACCCTATTTCTTGTTTTCTTCTTCTCTACCACTATGTCCATAGCTACAGTAGAGTATCTTGGTCACGCTTAACTACGACATTTTCAATTTGTGAACACCAGGAAACATAACAGCAGAAATGTCACATCTTTTTCCACCAACAGATGATTGCTCCTGAAAGCATAGTCTTTGTTCAATCTAGCTGAATCTTTTACTACTTCAGGGGAGGAATGAGAAAGCAAGCCTGCCAAAGGAAAAATAATTAGCCATCGTGTTTTACAGTAGAATGCTAAAAACTCTTTTTTTTTTTTTTTTGACAGGCTTCACACAGGGATATCTTTTTAACCAGACATTTCCATACACTGGCTGAGCACGTGCAATACGGTGCAGATCCTGCGGTTCCCGCAGTTGTGGGGATTTCAGTCGGTGGAGAAGTCTGAAGAAAGTTGTCTTTCTGAAACCAGAGCCAAATAAACTTCGATGGTAATAGCTTTAGTAAGATTTTGTTTGGGCTTGACCTGTTAAGGACTTGATGGATTTTCTATAAGGCCCCATCTGACACATTTTCAATATACTTTTACCTACTCAGAAGCATGCATCAGTAATTACAAATCTGAGGATGTCTCAGCTTCAAGTGAATCCAACTTTCCCTACCCAGCTAAAATATTATCTCCATTAAACAAGCGTTCAGCATCACAATACAACATTTCTCCAATTAAATTAAAATGTGTTATATAGTGCATAATAATTTGGGGACTAAAAGTGTGAATACTTTTAAGTGTGGCATGTCATTTTCTAATGCAGGATACTTTTCGAATACGATCTCCTGCTGAAAGAGTTCATTGTATCTAAAAAGTAGAAACCTGTCAATAATTCCCATGTGTCCTATAAAATGTTTTCATTTCTTTCATGGTATGTTATGCTTCATCAGTTTCCTTAATCCTAGCTGCAGTTCACGTTGCCATGCTGAAACAGCTCACTGAGCAGTAATTTATCTCTTGACTGTGGCATAACAACCACAAATACAGGTTATTCTGGGAGCGAGGATTTGCATTGCATAAACTGTATTTTTAAAATCATTTTCAAATGAGATTAATTCATGATAGGGAAATTATTCCTCTATTTTTGGATCTGGTTTCCAAGACACTTGAGGCTGAGTCTTGAGTGTTTTGTTGGGTATCGGGCAGAATCTTCATTTGAGGATTAGGGATTTCTGTAAAAACGGAATGATACCGCAAGAGAAATGAGAAGATGTTTCCCCCATTTACTTTAATACCTATTTAAAATTGGCATTGGAAAGATAATGACAGATTGCGTTTTAGCTGAATTTTTCAGCTGTGCACTAGATGACTTGTATTTCTTTTCAATTAGGCTGACTGCTTTAGCGTGGTAGGAGATTACTTCTCCCGCATGCTGAAAAGATATTAACAATTAAAATGGAGGGGGGAGCAGGCAGCAGAGGATTATTGCAGCTTTCTTTGCCAAATGACAAGGGTTTCTCTTTGTAAGTATCTTGTTTTAATGTTTGCTATTAAGCGAGGATGGTATGCATTGAATAGATATAATTATTATGAGAAACTATATATTTTTTTTTTTTTTACAAATGTAAATATTTACATAACAGCGGTACTTAAATAGCTTGGCCTCGCACATCAGAAGGGACTGAGGTTTTCCTCAGGCATATCACTGTACGAAACGCACTTCTCAAGCTTTCAAGGCCCAGACAGAGTAAATGCCACTCTTCCTCCTGCTCCTTTCCCCAGAGACGGGAAGAAAAACGAGGGATGCTCGAGCGCATCCCCCTCGGCACAGGAGAGGCTGGGGGTGGTGCAGGGGGCCAGGTGCCCCTATGGCCTCATCTTCCTCCTGCCCTCCGTGGGGCAATCCTCACCCAAACCTTCCCTAGACCACGTCTCTCCGTTACTGAGGTACTCCTCGTGGCTTTCTTACAAATTATTATTGATTTTGTCAATGGGAGTAAAACTCAGTAATAATAATAGCAAAGCCTTGCTTGAGGTACTGTGCAATTAGCAAAACACTCTTCTCTAAACTGATAGAGGTATTGCAGAGAGCAGCGGGATCCTGTAACTTTTACGTTCTCCTAAAACAACTCCTTGTTTGCTTGGTGGTTTTTTTTTCTTTTCATTACTAAAGTGGTTTTGAATGTTGATTGCAGAAGTATTCTACATGGCCAATGCCTTTTAAGAATCTCTGAATATCCGTGAAACACTGGCTCACCTTGGTCTACTCTGTTTCCATCCTGCTGATTTTTCCATCCAGGCTTACATTAGTCCAAACCAACATCCATTTACTAAACACCTCAGCAAACAAATGAACACGTAGCAATCATAACTCCGTTTCCATCACAAGGGGTATTGGTGCCGTTGGCTCCAAATGATGTCCACTTTCATCCCAACTCTGCACACACAAATCCCATCTTTACGATTTATATCAATTCATGTCTAGATGAGGGGTTTGCTTTTTGGGTTTGGTTTGTGGGGGGTTTTTGGGCTGTGTGTGTGGTTTGTTTGGGTTTTGGTTTTTTTGGGTTTTTTTTAAGGAAAAGACAAAAGTGTGTGGAGAGATGAGAGATGCCTACACACAATGTATACCTGTGTTAAGCCAATAACGTTCACTTTGGTTTTGTGTAAAATTACCAAGCCCCACATCCACCTATTGTTTTTTCAGCCTTATCAGAACCACTCAAAATCATGGTGAAGTAAAGACACATAGCAGCTTTTTCTTCCAAAGCTAACCCAACCCAGCACTATTAACTTGATACAGCTCAATTATTCCTAGACACTCTTCTGAATTATCGTCTAGTAACAATAGTCACACCTTTTTTGATTAATGCATCTTTGAAAACAATCTCTAGGATTCAGACCTTCAATTTCAGTAAATTTGCAGAGTGCAATTGATCTTCGGTATACCCCAATTAGTGTTTGATAGTATAATTCTAGACTGAATTAACTCTGGTAACAGCTCCAGCAAATTTTTCGCTCATGTGGTCTCAGGATAGGCAAGTATAATTAGATTCAAAATCTAAGTACTGAAGTCCAAATGACAGTGAAGAAAAAAAACAAAAAACAACTACTTGTGACATTTTACCTCGTACAACACCTTCAAAAAATTCAGGAACAAACATTTTATGTTCTACACCTATTTTCTTTTAGGAGAGAAATTATACTAGTAGCAAGGATAATTCTGAAATTAAAAATGTCTTGATATCTACACATACACACACTCACATAATTTCATATTTAAATATAATCCTGTATCTGTAGCCTGTGCTTCCCACATCCTTTTTAGACTAGTATACCTCCGCTAACTTCAGAGCAGCTATTCCTGATCTGTATCAGAGCTCACACTCGTCAGAATTACACGTCTCCATCTTTCACGTGGAAAGGTTCCGGATCAAAGTCCTCATGGCAGGTGAAGACCTCAATCCTCTTTTACAGTTATCTTGATCAATTTGAGTAGTCCCTATGTTATATGGGGGTTTATTTCACAAAACACAGCTGAATTTTTGGAAGTCAAAGAGGAGGGATATACAAAGTGCATAGGCAAAATGGATTTGAGACAAAACTACTCAATTCTCATTTGAAGCCAAAATGGACCAAATAAAGTGTTCTCTGAAAGTACTGGGAACAGTATTTATGAAATAGGCTTAGAAACAAACTGCCCTGCATGGTAGTTATGACAGCAATTACTATTAACCACCTGAACAGAGGCATGTTGTGATAAAAGCTGCCGTTTAAAAAGCAAGGTGAGGGTCAGTACGTGCAAATCTGGTTTCTGTGTTTGTCAGGTTTCTCACTGAACTAGATGCTTTGAACTTGCTAATGGTAATTAATAGCTATTCATTATGGTTCATAACAGCCGCATGTCTATACACAGATACAATAGGTGCTTTAACAGTAATTCTTTCAGCCATAGAAAGTGTTTTGTTCTTCTCCCAGCTCTTCCTCAACGTGCATGAACCCAGGAGCCCAGGGATGAGCATCTTGGAGGAGATCGCTATTGACTTCTCCGCTGAGATGACCAGAGTTGCAAAACAACATTAAACTAGGAGTGCCAGCTGCAGGTTCTTTTTCTTTGTTTGTGGGCTGTTTGGTTTGTTTTGGGTTTTTTGGTTTTTGTTTTTTGTTTTGGTTTTTTTTTTTAATATACGAAACAAAACTGAGCAGAGATCTGTATGGATTCCTGGAAGAAGAATTCTGTGTATCCTTACTGAACAAACTGTTTAATTTATTTTCTGATTTTTTTCAGTATCTTTCTAATAGGATTGTTTCTGTAATGACAAAAAAATCTGCATTTATGCCTGTTAAATGGATCTAGTATTATTTTTCTTTAAATCCTAGAAAAAGAATAATCATTTATTCATAATAAAGGAGTGAACTTACAATCAATTCTATTTAAAAAAATATAGTTTATAATGGTGTGAATTCACAAA
The DNA here is from genome assembly GCA_013400195.1 of Aramus guarauna. Taxonomy (NCBI): domain Eukaryota; kingdom Metazoa; phylum Chordata; class Aves; order Gruiformes; family Aramidae; genus Aramus; species Aramus guarauna. Next base: position 1,501,107 of record VXBL01010255.1, read on the forward strand.
CTGTATTAGGATCTGAGACATTAACAAATAGAGCACTGCTGTGCAGGAAGTCAGTAATCATCCAATAATCATAAGGAAATTACCAAGGACAGAAATTAATGGTGGACATATATAAAGTTTATTTGGGGTTAATTACTTTTATTCACTCATTAACAGCTCTTTGCCAATCTGTAGTCCACCTTTTTTTAGAAGTTTTTTGTTAAAAATATTGTTGTAAAGATATTTACGGTAAGATCAATGGTACAGGAGTTTAAATGTCAAGTTCCCACTGACGGTCAATACTTTTGCTGTGTTATGGCCCTGGGCTGTTGCAACGGACACCTAGAAAAATCCAAGCCACCATCTTGGGTGCAAAACTTGGACCCAGTCTTAGGTCAGCTCTATGAATAATCCAAAGTCTACAATAAAGAAGGAAAGGGGGTTTATATACACATATATATGTATATATACTTATGCATATATGCATGTGTGCATTTTTTCTTCAGATGACCACAGATTTGAGATTGTTCTGGTCCTGGATTTTTTATTTTCCTAAAATAATAAAAAATACATTTGGACCATAATTATAAGCAACATCTATGTGCAACTGTTCCATTTTTACACGGGAACCATGAAGAGAATGTGTTTATCCCTTGCTCTACTGCTAGAAAGAGGACATTTGGTTCAGATCACCCCTTAGTTTGCATTTACATGGCTCGCTACATGATCACGACAATATTTCCCATTTCACTCTGGGATGAGAGCTAAGAATAAGTATACTTTGTAGGAGAAGAAAGTCACACGCAGGCTTATTTCAGTTAATGTAGAGTGACTGTACGCTAGACATTCACTATCAGATGAGAACAAGAGCTATCTACTGAACTATCAGAAATGTAAGACAATGCAGAAAGTATCTGGACTAAACAGCTCTCTATGCAGCTAAAGCAGCTGCATGTATGTACGTAAAAACCAAAACGAAACAAAAATAACTCCCCCAACTTTTTTTTTTCTTTTTTTTTTTTCCATTTATAGGATTCGTTCATTTTGCATTGATCTCACTTTATGCATCAGCTACTCAGCTGTGAAGTGTGTTGAACTGCAATCACCTACTTATCATCCAGCGGCAGTAAGCAGTAGGGTTCCGATAACAACGTATGTATCCAGTTTATGTTACACATCTCTAACTGAGGACAGGATACACCATAAGTGCACATGCACATTTATGCTTAAATACACAAATACAGGAAAAAAAGGAAGAGGAGAGGTAACATTATCATTGAGGAAAAAGTGAATTAATGAACCATCAAGCAATACTCCCTCCAAGAGTACTTTCTAGACTTCACAAATGTCTTTTTAATTCCCTACATTTCCAACCATTTAGGCTTTACAAAATGGCTCAATAGTTTAAACAGTGTATATCACAGCTCTTACTGCTTTGCTTTTCCATACTTAATGTTTATAATGGCAATCGCTTTCAGCAACAAAGTAATACTGCAAAGTCACAAGAAAAGGACAAGAGCTTCTTATAGACAAACAGTTCCAGTCATAAGAAATTCCAGATGTAGTGCTCAGTTGTTCACCTGCAGTCCTAATAGCACCGGCTTGACCAGTACTAAATGCTGCTTGCTTGTTTGTTCCAAACTAACTAAAAATACTGCTGCAGGTGACAAGCACCTGGTCTCCTCACCTCTGCCAAAGTCAACGCTGCAGTGGCTGTGAAAAATAAAGCTCCGTGTTACCTTATAAATAGACCAAAATATTCTGATATCTGGATTAAAAAAAAACATACAGAAGCATTTGATGAGTCTTTGCATATCATCACTGTTCTCTATCCCGAATGCTTCAGAATCAGAATGCGTGAACATATATGTGATTTTTTTTTTTTATATACACACACCTGCACACAAGCACACTCAGATTTTTCAAGAAAGTCAGGCAAAGTAAATTCCAAAGCATAACAGTCACCCTTCAAGACTGATCTACTACAAGAAAAAGAAGTTGCAATACCGTTGCAAACCTGCTCAAGGTATTTGGTTTTACTCTGAAAGAAATTTCAGCCGAATATGCATTTTACCAAACATGCTCTCAGCTGCCCCCAGAAAAAACAGCACTGCAATTTTCCTGAGTACAGCTGAATTGAAAAACACATTCTGTAATTTTTACTGCAGAAACCCAGTGATGCTGTTTGATCACTCAGCTTCTGTAGACCACAGCTTCTGCTACCTACAGATCAGAGGAGACACACTGGGGGATTCTGTCAGCCGCTTCTGAAGTGCTGCGGGCTCATGCTGAAGTCCTTCAGACTTCATTTCACTGAGGTGCATTAATTGCACCGAGTCCTACCAGCCACAAACGTGCACGCCTGAGGCCACGTGCAGCCCATGCACCCGCTGTCTGGGTGAAGACTTCAAGATTAGGCCCTTACTCAGAATAAACTGCATGTCAAATCAGATAGGAGCAAAACTTTGTGGGGAATAACACCAAGGCAGTCTTGCAAAACTCTTCTCTCGATCCAATCTTATTTTCCATTTATGCTAACAATATAGAACAGGTAGCTTGGAGCTCTTTATCTTTTCAGTGATTACACCATTCTGTATTCTGTAAGTACTTCATTGTCCTCTGTTATAAATGGGCTATAACAGAATTTTAATAAAATTCAGGAAACATTTTCTGATTCATGTTTGCTATTAAACAGAAGTAAAATGAAATTTATTATTTCTGTTGGGATAATACATTTAATACTGATAAGGATAGATCGCCTGAGATAATAACTTCTAATCAGATGTTACTGAAATATGTTTCAGCTTATAAACACTTAAGTATTTTGTTAGGCTGTGCTCTGTTTCTTTACTGTACAACAGAAAACATAATTGAATAACTAGATTTTCTGTACTATAACACATTCTGGTAAATTCATTCAACCAAGCAATTGCAAGTTCAAGAAATTAGTTATTTCCTATCGAAGAGTACGTTAGTGTAATATTTTGTGTAACTTCTGCACGATACTGAAGAAAACAGCTTTCGCTTTTGCAAGCTGTATTTGTTGCAAGAACTTCCTCCTGTTTTCTTTGTGTCTTACGCGGGCTATCGAATCAGACTGCCTTGGACAGAAGGTGCCTGGATTTATTTGGCACATGCTCCTTCACACAGCATTACTTGTACGAAACATATAGACATACAACGTGCATATATGACTTGTCCTGGTTTGACAATTACATAATACAGACGGAATTTCATTACCCCGATCTGGTAGTCCAGGAAGATTATCAATAAAATCATTAATTACATTTTTATTAGTCACATTTCAAAGCCATAAACCTTTATTTTAATAATTTTCTCTGAATTTTGGCCACAGTACTGCAACTTTACTCTTGATTTGTGAACATACTGTCATTGTCTACCTTGTCCCTTGGAGGGATAATTTACAGATCAGTTATTTGACAAGTACTGGGAGAAAGCCATTTCCTCTCTCTTTGCCCAGCTGTTCCTGGCAATGAAAATAAAGAGAGACACTATAAGCCCTTTTACCTTCCTCAGAGTCCACAGAGAACAACAGAACTCAGCCCCATATCTAGGCCATATTTTTACACCAAAGTTCAAAGGTTTCAGACAGAACTTTAAAATATCGTGGCTTTTGCAGCACCAAAACTTAGCCACCTTCACGTTTCCCAAAAACTGTATGTAATGGCTCAAAAGAGAAGACCAATATTCAGAGCATGACCCAAATTCAATGTGGGTAAAACTGCCAGGAAAAAATGGACACATTCAGAAATCTGCTTTACAGCAAACGGAAAGCAGTTTTCCTCCGTCCCTGTTCATAGAGCTCAGCTGGGGACAATGAGATGCAATATTTTAGATTTGCTCTTGAGAATCCTGAGAATTTGCTAAGTCTCTGTGTTCAAATGTTTTCCTCTTTGTAAATGTCATACCTCACTTATTAAATGTTTATCTATTGTAAAGTTACACTGAAACAAAAGTCATATTTAAAAATTTGTCCTTTTATTAGTGGAAAAGGATCTTGAGCAACTGCCCAGCACAGAAGCTGGAGCCTTTTCTCAACACTTGTCCTTGCAGAATAGTGACTTTATCCTACTGTTATCACTAAGGGTGAAAGATGCATGCTAGCAACATCATGCAAGATATTCAAGTGTTGAGGCTGTTTTCTTTTTTTTTTTTTGTGGGAGCTTTAAGTGGGGAAAAAAAAACACCAAAAAAACACATTGATCAGAATGAGACGGAAAGCCTATCGTGTAAAGCCTGAACCAGGACAATGGGTAATTTGCTTCAAGCCAGTTCTAACCCTTGAAACAAGCTAGCTATAAGAAAATGCTAGGATTTTAAATAGAACTGTCTCTCTAAGCACTTCAGCTTCACGCTGTTCCACAATGGGAAGCGAAAACTTCACATATTGTAAAAGTCCATTTAAAGATTTTGAAAATATATCTCTGATGTGATGCAAAAGCCTGGAAACTTCTGCAATAGGCTTAGACAGAATGCAGCACTTCCAAAACTATCTTCTCTCTATGGCAGCAGGAACTCTGGGCACCAAAAAATCAAAGAGCAAGCCATGACATCAGTTCTTTGGTCCACATTAGCCCTGCGCATCCCAGTGCACCGCTTTACGCATCCAAAACCTCCATCGCCAATGAGTATTACCAAAGTATTTGCTGGGCTGGAACTATAAAAACCCAGATGTGTTCAAGAACAGCGAATCCTAAATTAGGTCAACGGTAATATTTAATCTTTAAGAGGAGAACTGATCCTTCCCAGAGTGTAACCAGTCCATTCCCAAGTTAACAGGCAGAGAACACAGAACACGTCTTTTCCCATTTAAACTAGGTGATGACTCTCCGTGTACCATCTCATGGAACTCACAGATAAATATTTCAAGCCGTCACCTTGTACAGCCCCAGGAGAGACTCAGAGGTTTATTTGGTTGCACAGGGGAAACTGGAGAAATAAAGAACCTACTTAGTTTCATTAGATTTAAAGCCTGGGCAACTGAATTTTAAAGGGGAAAAAAATGGACAACTTGCAAAACCAGTGGGAACAGGAGGACTTGGCAACTGGACTGTTAGCAGTTTTCCCAGTCCTGTGACAGGACAAGGCTTAACCATGAAAATAAAGGTTACTTGTCTTGGTAGCTGAATTCCTTCCTTTGCAGAGGGGTCATCTAAGAACCCAAGAATCTCAAACTTCTGACCTTCTAGGACTCTATATGAGATGCTCCTTTCTATATTTCTCCTCTTCAGTACAAAACCTACGACTCAATTAGGAGACAGTCCCTCTGCTGGCAGGCGCCCGGTGAGGAAGACCCAAGCATGGCCGCCTGGCAGCAGACTCGGGCGCTGTGATGAAGAGGAGGATGGGAACACCCTCAGGGAGCAGGGACTACAGGGAAACAGCACGGGACCGTGCCTACAAGGTCCCCGTTGTCCACAGGGGAACAGCTGAGGTGTCAGCCACAAAACAGCTTTGGGAAGCACTTCTCTGAGAAAGCAAATCTGTGGATTAACCCACCTTCTCCTGAGAGAACGCACCTCTTTCCTGCCAAAGTCTTTCTGGACGGGTCACTGAAGAACTCGGGCTACTACCTAATAGAGTTATCATCGCTGTTGTTGACCTTCAGTATGTGGATTTGTATAAATATGACCTCTTGGCTGAAAGGGCAGTAGTAATGAAGTTTTCTAACCCAAGAGTAGAGAAGGAAGATTGCAGACGCAGTTCAATATAATTTAGTTCGAGAACGCTTTTACCTACCTAAAATGAGCATGTTTTAACGTGACTACCTTCAGAACTAACTGGTTTGACTCTTATCTCCCCACTTTTTCTGTTGAAAATGAGAAATCACTGTACAGTTAGTCAAAAAGAAATCTCTTAAAAGGTTTTTCTGTATGAAGTTAATTGTGTTTAGAATGCTTAGCTAAAATTGTTCATGTAAATTGTGAACTAGATATTGGTTTGAAACAGGCTTTGTTTAATGTGTTTTAATAGAAAATAATCAGTGCAGTATATACAGTACTTTTCCATTAAAGAGTGCTGCAGCATAAAAATATTTTATAGTATATCGTAAACAGTTTGTGTTTACAATACATTTCCATTAAAGAGATCTGTGTTACAGAAGCTGTTTGATTTTAAAAACAGTAAACAGTTTTCGGTATAGAATGTGTTTCCATTAACAGTCTCTGCATAAGGGAAGCATATTTAGAAGAAAAAAAAAAAATCTAGTGATTGTTTTGCATAAGAGGTGCATTAGCATTGAAAATTTCAGCAAAAATTATAATCTATTTTTGACAACACTTACTTACTGCATTCCTAGCAGAAGTCCATATTACACTGGTAGTAGGTGAATTGTCGGTTTAGGTAAGTGAAATATTATTTGTAATTGCTGTAAATGCATTATTTTCTCTCAGAAGAATTTCTGGTGATACAGATGCTGGATTAGAGCATGGTGTTTATCACAGAAGCACCCAAAGGCTCAACCCAGATCAGGGCAAGGTGGCACACCAACACAAAGAAGAAAGTTTCTTCCCTGAAGGTTTTCACTCTTTTTCAGTAAAAAAGGAAAAAAAAAAAAAAAAAAAGAGGGGGGAGAATGGAGTCTCAGAGGTGATATGCTTTAAGATGATGTCCACATCCTCACCACAACAGGAGCCAGATATCTCCACAGTTCCAAAGAAGGGGAGTCCCATAGGATATATGCCATACAAAGTTTTTGACTGAGGGACTAATTTCTTTTTTTCTGCATTAAACATTTGAGTTGACAACTGCTTTATTCTCTACTTGCTTGTTTTTCACTGGTACTGGCAACAGCTGTATCATAGCCTTCTGCCCTTTAGGGATCTGAACAAAAAGATTGCAGATTTAAACACAGCCAACAGGGAATGCCTTCAAATAGACCTTAAGTTCATTTATGCTCATATAGATGCCTCAAATGCAATAATTTTTGTAAATACCTGATTGTGTTACAACTGCACTGATGTTTCCACCACATAAACAAAGGTTAGGGTTTGGAGCTTTCTTATTCTAGCTCACAAGACGGTAACAGTCTTTTCTGAGACACTCATGATTTCAAAGCAAATGCATTGCCAAAGGCAGCTATTTTGTGGATGGCTTTATAAGGGTTCCCTCACTCCACTCGAAAAAGGCATGGGACAGACGTGAATTGTAACACTACAAGATCCAGAAATTGATTCAGAGCTCATTTATGCTTTTATAAATCAAAGAATTTCATTCAAGTCATCTTGCTATAATGATTATAAGCCATCAGGAATTAATGCAAAAAGCTAATACTTGTACCAAGAATGTGAAAAATATTTTCCAATTTGCATTTTGTTGCTGCGATATGATATTTACATGCTAAGGAGTGTATATTGCATATAGTATTAATACCTTTAAATCAATTTAATATTCAGTGCAACTACATTAATGTAATATTATGGTTAAGAATTTAAATACCTAAATGCCAAGAAATTCTAAAGCTGTTTCCCACAGCAGACATAACTCAGTCACATATAAATCTTAATGTAACTGGAGTATTAAAAATATTTAAAATTAATTCATTAAAATAGGCTTTTTGGAAGATACAACATCTCTTCACTGATTGTTCTAATGAATTATAAACATTTTGCTGCTCAGTAGCCACTCAGAGCCAAGCAATCTCAAATGACTCCTGCTTCATCCAGGTCTGGTACAACTCCTACAGCAGCAGAACATCTCCTGCCCAGAATGCCTTCTGACTGCTCATTTGGGAGCGAAAGCCAAGTTATTCTGGGTGATGCCAAGGTTTCAATGAGGATTATACAACCGGTCACAGGCCAGGCTGGATGGGGCTTTGAGCGACCTGCTCTAGTGGAAGGTATCGCTGCCCTTGGGGGGGTGGAGCTAGATGATCTTTAAGGTCCCTTCCAACCCAAACCACTCTGGTCCTATGATTCCTTTTGTTTAATTTTCCTGGTCCCCTCCTCAGTCATTCCCTACCCCTGCCCAGATGAATAAACGTCTGCAATCGAGTAAAGTGCTGCGCTATTTCAGCAGATACCAGACGGTATCAGCAGTTCTGCTGCTCCCACTACTGCTGTTAGAGCTGATCAGTTTGGAGGACAAAGTCACAACCGTTCTCAGAAATAGACATGGGACAAATAGTCCCATGTGTAGGCACACAGAGAAAGATAATTTCACTTAAGTGTCACGGATGCCTGCCGATGTTCATATATACGTGTATATAGTTATACCTCAAAAAATATGTATTCATTCTGTAAGCTTTAACATTCACACGTGTCAGTTCAAAACATGGTCACTATCCCAAATAATTAATAAGGTAATAAATAATAATGAAGCACATACCCAGAAATAAGGGCAAAACACGGAGCAAGTACATGATCTAAGAAACGACGGGAGGCCAGCCCTCACCCTTTGCAGCCAAGTAGCGCGTAGTAGCTTTTCATCGATCAATTGCACTCCCAGGAATAATGATATCAAAGGAGTTGTGAGAAAAAGAGGACTTTACAAGACCTATAAATATAATATATGTGGAAGTACATTCCACACCTATCAAATTCTGTTTGGCTGATGCTTTTGAGCGCTCCTGGGACACATTTAGAGCAGGTTACAAGGGCATTCATACCTCCGCACTGGTAAGGAAAATGATGTCCCGTTATTAAAGACTTCTTCCACCTTAAACTATGAATCTAACAGCTGCGTCAAGAAGCATCAGAACAGTAAGAACCTGTTATAATGAAATATTTGATGGATTCACTGGAGCTATGCAGTCAGAAAAGTTTAAAAACAAGTGGAGGTTCTTATTCATATCTAGCTAAAATATAAGCCAGAAGACACAGTAACATATACCAGACTTTTGTGGTGATAAAAAAAGCCCTAACAGTTTAGAAGCAAACTGTAGACTGTGAAGTAAAGATAAAGAAGGCTCAGTTAAATACCTGTTATTTAATTAGGTTTATCCTCATAAGCAGTTATGCATAAATTTTTATAGGAAATACTGTACGCTTGCAAAACAGGAAAACAACCTACACGTATAAAATTCTATGACCCACATCATAGTTTGTTGTCATACTCACAATTCTGTCAAGTTAGTAGCAGCAAGACAGTAGACTTTTTTTTTTATAGAAGATGATCACCTTTAACTGAAACCTCAGACATATTGCTAATGGCTCTATAGTATCTAATTAGCATGTGCATTTGCAAATAGCATAATTTTTTTGCATAACCTGTATCATTAGTAGCATGCCTCTTTCCACTTAAAGAAGTCTTAAAAGTATAATAAACACCCAACATGCAGTTTTAAACCAGCTTCATGGGCAAGTTTGAAATAACTTGGAAGCACGTTTAACACACTCAAAAGCTATAGTTAATTACTCATCCTATTAACAGCAAATGTTGCCTTGAATTAAAAAAAGCCATTTATATATACTTATTCACCATGCCTCTAAGGCCAAATTATTTGTGTCGGCAGAGGAACTCACCAAAAGACCTTCTCTCCCTACCTTTTGCAAGAGACTCTAGTTTAAGGAACAAATGTTTTGAAACAATAAGCAAGGGTAATTGATCAGCTGTGGGAAACAGGCATCAGCTCATACATGAAAGCACATGATGTGGCAAGGGAGGGAAATCTTGACTTTCAAGCAGATGGGGTCAACCCATCAGATCGCATGCACCCAACACGGGTGACAGGGTCAACCCATCAGATCACGTGCACCGTTTCAGACTGCGGCATGCTGACTTAGTGTCTTCCTCACTCACAGGAAGTCAGAAACCCTCTGTATCCTAACCCTAGACTAATGGCCACGACTAGCCTAAAACCCCCCCCCAGGAATTAACCACATACTACTTGCACGTACTCTGAAAGAGCAAACCCTGACTGTAGCTGAGGAGTCTGTGCATCCAAATCAACAAGGTGGAAAAAAACCAAACCAACATTGCAAACCTAGAAGCATTGCTCAGAGATAAAGAGCTCTGTCATGCGTTTTAGTAGCAGGATTTCTACAAGCTTTGTTGGTGTGTGTTCCTACACCCCACAGAGCCCTTCTCTGCTTGGATAGGAATGGTTTATCAAACTTCTCATAGACATAAGTGAGTACCTCTTCCTCAAACAACTTCCGTTTCCTCTGTGCTGCTAAAAGAAAGACTAATTGTTTCTTTATGGTTGTGATCCAGAACCCAGGAAAGACTGTACCCATGCTTATCCTACTCAAGGGAAGACACAGGTTGGCTCTTAAAGAGAATGTAAAATTTGTAGCATAAGTATTTCCAATGTTTTACTTTGATTCTAAATTTCATGAGTAATATCCCTTGAGTAGGATAAGTGAACACACAACCCGCTTTAATATTTGCACAAGCACTTAGCTTGTGGGATCATTCTCTAGGTCAGCCACACTCTGAAAACCAATTGATTGTATAAATTTTAGTACACATTTCAAAATATCCATAGAGCTACGGCAGCTTCAGAGGGTTATTACTGTACTTTTAAAAGACACTTCCTTTGCCTTGGCAAGGTTTTGGACAAGGGGGAATTCATTTCGGAAGGGTCAGGAATTAATTAGAATTATGCTATGAATAGGAATTTTATACAATAAAACCCAGCAGGATTGAAAGTTAAAGCCCCCAAAGCAGAAGGCACACACCTTAAATATTATGGGAGTCTTTGCTGGCTTAATTTCTAGGCAAAATCTCAACCATTAAAAGAGCCCTTTTTATCATTATCATTTTACAAACATATGGGAAGTGCTTATATTAATGTTTGAAAGTACATACTTAAAATTATGCTCTGTTTAGACAAGCTAGTTCTAAATCAATTATTAAAACATTTAAATAAAACTAAATAAAAAATAAAATGTTGATTTACTCTATTTCTTCATCTTATGAATGTATGCAAAGAAGCTTGTCTTTTTATACTATTTTATGCACTATTAACATATTTCTTTCTACTTTTAGGTACCTGTCATGTTCTGTCTGCAGATTCAGTGGTCTGTTGCAATACTTTCTCTTTTTAAGGTGTTATAGGCACATGACAGTTGTTTTTCTTTTGCTGCATGTTTGTGTCTACTGAGGATATCTATGGTGAAAGGCAAAGCTCATCACGAATGCTATAATATGGCCTCCAGTTATCGCCAGAGTTGAGAAGACTTATTTGCTTTATTTCTATTGGGATGAAGAAGCCTCCAGAGGCGTTTATTCTCCACTATGTAGGAACCAGTTTAGGCACACTAATTGTTATTATTTCTTTAGAGTGTCTTAACATATCAGTGGTCCTCTTGTAAGGAGGAGTCAACAGGACCAAAAACGGCCAGGGCTGGGAAGCACAGACACCGAAGAGCCCTGGCAGCAGACACCCACTGAGCATCCACACCCCACTGAAACACTCCAACCAGGACCCTGGCCACCCAGTTTTGGTTGGCTGGTTTTTTTAAAAAACAATCAGTGGCCGTCCAGCACTTTATTACCGTGCAATATTCCACACACACACCTGAGGGTTCCTGCCTGTGCAGACTACAACTGTGAGAATAACTTTACATCAAAAAAAATTTTCCAGTTTTCCTTGGAGAAAGATTGAAAGTTCAAGCTGCTTACAACTCATCAGCTTGACAAAACTTCTTATTTCGACATTCACACCCGGCCACGTGCAGTCATTTGCTGCTACAGAGAGCAGGAAAAAGCAGAGCTAGTGCAAAAGTGTGTGTGNCACCTGGAAACATTTTCTGGAGGGTCCATTCTGCACCGCAGGAGGGACAGTGCCTCCTACATCGCCCAGTGTCCGTTGCCTAATCACTGGACCACTTGCTTTCTCATGTATGTGAATTAGTATGATTAAACCAGCTTCATAGAAACTGGGGATTCATATGACTAATTAACACTTCCACGCTTTTTTCGGTCCAAAAGAGGGACCACAGACAATAGATTGTTTTGCTCAGGTTATGATGCCCATAGACAAGCACAGTAGCACTTCTGACCATAGAAAAGGTTACAAGCTCCTGCATCATTTACCACAAAGCACACACAAAGCAAAAGGCACTATAAAATTTATCATTTTTCCTGAAAGAGCCAGATCAGTTGTCAAAGGCCACCTTACCATTTGTACCTCACAAAACCTTGTTATGTTTATGTACTTGGGATGTAATGCCACACCACGTTGATGAGGGCTGGCCATTGAGATATCTGCAGGAACAGTCAGATATGCACGTACAACCAGACTCTATCATTACTGCTTACTCAGTTTTCAACTCACACAGACTTCTGCCAGTGATGCCTGCTCATGAAGAAACTTTTATTATTTATAATGCCTTTGTTCCGTGGTAGAGATAGAGGTGGATAGTCTGAGTAGACAAAGACACCCATGAAACTAGCTAGCAGATAAGCCCCCCATCTCACAAGCTGTATTTCATGCTGCCTACCAAAATACTTCTATTCCCTGGTATCTTCGGGTTTGACACATTTGGTGCATAGGTATTACAGAAAAAATGAACCTCTTAAGACTTGTGGTAATACAGTTCTAGCAACTGAACCACAAACCCACTTCAGGAAATGGAAGGAAGAAGAAAGCCTACTTCACCCCCCCCAAGACGCACGCAAGCGCCAGCACTAAAGCAATGCTACTGCTGCCGGGCTGAAATAAATTTTCTTTCTTCTTTGTATTGTCTTATTAACAGTAATGTGGTTTCTAGCAGATGATCTTACTGTCACTCCAGAGAATATGTGTTTTATTGATGAAAAGAAGAGAAAGTCATTAGCAGTAATGTCGGCGAAGGTGCATATATTGGTAGCAGCAGAATGGAAAACACAAATAGAATGTTAAATGCAACAACTAGCAGGAATGTGAAATTAGTCAAGTGCAAAGATGCAAGACAAATCACTTGAAAAAAGAAAGTCAGACGGTTCAAGTATTTACAAGTAGTCCAGCCCTGCTAGCTACAGTCAGCTCCCTGTTCTCTGACATAATAGAGGATTGGAATACTCTGGGTAATGAAAAAATCCACGATTACAGACACATTGCGGGATCGAAATGGCTCTGCGGGCTCAGCCGGAATCAAGCAGGGCTCCTCACCCGCAGGTCTGTCCCCAGTTGACCCTGGCCGGTTCCTCCTCCAGCCACCGCACCGTCTCCGTCCTGCGCTCCTCGGCACTTCGCTCCAGCGGGATACGATTAGCCCGAGCGCAGCCACGGCCCCAAGCCGACGCTCTGAGCTCCCGCAGCACGGTGCTGGAGCCAAGAAGGCTGTCCCAGGAACCGAGCGTTGAGCTGCATTGAGTGGAAACCGCGGGACGAAACCAGACCTGGCTGGTGGGGCTGTCGCTGAGCTTCTGGTGCTGCCGTGCCCGGCTCCCCGGCCATGGTGAGGGGCTTCGCAGCCACGGCACGGGCCGGCCGCCGTCCAGAGCGCACCCATGGCTGGCTGGGGATCAACTGTTAGCGGCGCCTGCGTGGCGGGGCCGTGCGTTTACTACCCAACCCGCGTTGGTAACAAAGGAGAGATGGGTGAGACGTTAGTGCTGAAATTAAATATTTTAGTATAGTCAGAGCACAGGGACTCAACGCCTGGAATTTCTCGTGTGTGTCCAACAAGCATGGTGTTTGAGGACAGCTGTAATTTTAGGCGTGTAAGTGATCTTCTGATGCTTTGCTTGTTAAAATAAACATTTGTCAGCATACACAAAATCCTACAGGACTTAGAATTAATTTTGCTAAAAGAAATATGTTTCCCATTGCTTAAAAAAAAAGTTTGACAAATAAGCTAATAGAGAGACATGAATATTTTTCTATTGCATTCTTATTACAACCTTCAGAAAAGCCCAAAACTTGACTACCCCTTTTGCCCACTGAGCGTAGCTTGAAGCACACGTTTTCCTTAGATGCTGAATACCACCTTCCAAACTAAAGTGAAAGCAAAACCTGAGCTGGGACCAGAGATGTGGGTGGGTAAGCACTGGCTGGGGATACTGAGCGTGTCCCGCAGCCGCTGCCGTTGCCTCCCGGCCAGGAGAAGCCGAGGGCACTGGACGCTGCCCGACTCCGCAGCCGGGCTCAGCCGAGGCTTCACGCTCGATGGCCGTGCCTCCCAGGGCACTGCCGTGCAAACTTATCCACAAAAGTTAGAGCCGGACAGGAATTTTCCACTGAAATCTAGTCTTCAGTGGGAGAAAAAAAAAAAAAGTCACTGTAAAAGCTACTGCTTGTCTTCCTGACCCCAAGCAAAAGCCAGACTTTTCATCTTCACAATCTCTTTAGCCTGGCAGGACATGATATTAACTGATGTTGAAACCAGTGTATCAGGGAAAGAACTGAAAAACACATTTTAAAGCCTGCCATGTCATAAACCAATCCATGTATTTCATATATTCATTTAAAGCTATAAAACATTTGTTTTACAGTGCATTTTATTCTATTTATTAGACTATAATTCACTGCTGTGTATATCATACCTACATTAATAACATCATTAGGGTTGCAGTGATCTTATAAATATCTTATTAAACTTGAAGTCAGAAAAATCCAACCTCATAGCTGCTCAATCAAAACATCTATATAATCCAGTACAACCATATTCCAAACTGATATGTCAACATATCATAGGGACCAGAAGAATAACAAACAGGAACCAAAGACAAACCACTGCCATGCCATCATTCTGCTCTACTCCGCCATTACACCGGCTCCTAATCTGGATGCTGTGGCCGCCCACGCAGCCTCCACCGCCATCTCTTGATGGTGGGAGGGACGCTCATGTGCAAACCAGAAGTCCTGGGTGCAATGCAGGCATAGCCTCCGGAATTCAATTTCTTTCTGTATGCACAGTTTCCACCAGCTAGTTAATCTAGTGCCTTCCAATACTCTATTTTTAAGTTGTGTCGCAGAAAAAAGTGGTTTGGTTGGTTGGGCTTTTTCCCAGCAAATTCTACTGCTTGATGTTGGAATGATGTTTGCTTCCTTCACTGTTATTTCATTAACCAGCCAATTGCTCCAAGTTGTTCTCCCACCCATGTCCTGAAGAAAACTCCTTTCCTCTTTTATTGCATTCTGTCCCCCATGACCTTGTCGATCAAAGTTTCCCTTTAGAGAACTCTCTACGCTAGTCCACACAGGTTGCGCCAAGGGAGATGCAGCCAGTCCAGGGAGCCAAGGGGGGAGAATGAGTCCATGAGATTTCTGGACTACAACTCAGGAGGGCAAATCAGTACCATAGAAAGTGCGATTTAATATTGAAATCATTCAGAAAATATGTTTCACTGTTCTCTCATCGATTACTTTTTTCCTGAGCTCTTGTTAACAAAATTGTGTGAAATTTAAGTATTGCAAGTTCAACCAGCTTTGGGAAAAAAAAAGAAGTGTTGGAGTACTGGAGTTTTCCACTGGATGGAAATTGTGATTTTCATCTTGGCTCTAATCAAGATCATTTTGTTCAAAACAAAAACAAAATGCCCAATCAATCTCAGGTTTTTCAAAACAACCAATTCTTGCTTAAGGAAAACATTTGGGAATGATTAATCAATACAACACAAACATTCAACCATTCTGAACAAAGTCGCTATGCTTTTATATTTATCTGCGGGGGTTTTTAAGAAGTGAGTTTTAGGACTTAGTTTGGTCCTAATTCGAATAGGTATAAGTTCCATTGGCTGAACATATATTTTTTGCTGTGATAACTCAAAATTTTCAGAAACAAAGAATGCATTACTTTTCGTTACTATGCAAAATCACAGAAATTGGAAACCAGTAAACCAGATAAATGGTGAAGCGCTGATTTAATGGGAAGCTACCTGTAGTTAGGCATAAACTAACAACTACAATTATTTTTTAATTACAACCTATGTCTAGCACTGTAGATGTAAAGATCTTTGAATGCAGTTAATTCTCCTAGAGTATTACAGAAACAGGAAAACCTTTGCTAAATGACTCCGAGATCCAAAAAACCCCAAAACAGCAATTTTCAGTCCCATCTCAGAACATATTTTCAGGAGTGTAACAGCCCGAAAATACTTTGGTTTCTTGTCACATAGTTTATCGCTTTTTCCTTCCAAATTAAAAGTCTCAAGTCTGTGATAGTATCGCGGTCAGTGTTTTGGAGTAGACGCGCACAGTGAATTATATTGAATTTATGGTCAGATTTACCATTAGCAGAGAGCTGACTGGAGGTGTATATAAGAGACGCCCTACCTTCACCCAAATTTAGTAGGCACCTGTAGTTAGGCACCTTAAGTGTCCTCCCACCTGCCCATGGGTAACCAGGTTTGTTATTAAGAGACAACTCACATGGGTTTCTGCTTAGATTAAAAAAAAAAACAAACANCTCACTGAAAATGACAACAAAAAGATATTTCAGTGCAGAGGGTCTGGCGTTACAAGGGGTCAGCTGAGCTCTGCAGGGTCCGAGGACAGGGGCGGTTGTTATATTCTGTGGCAGCTTCTGAAAGAGACAGGTTTGAAGCAGAAAAAACAGGGGAAGGTGAAGTCCTTCACTAGGAAGCTTTGGGAGGCTGTTTTGGTCTGGTACCAACGTCAGAGCCAAGCATACACCTACACTGGACCAAGCCCTGCAGCGGTGCCTGGGACCTCAGCACCCACTGGGACCACATCCCACCTTGTAGCTGCCTGCGGGGGGTACCGCGGCCAATGTCTACCTAAGGAGGTGCCCAACGATGTCGGAATACTTGCTGGCCCTTAAAACGTACTAAAATATAAACTCGTTGTTTATATCTGTTGTTCACAAAACACACAGCTACTGGTGCTGCCCCTCGGTGCTCTCACACGCTGGCAGAAAGGGTTACGTATGTGTTTGGGGCTGCTCGGGCTAAGGGTGATGGGGCTGGTGAGAAGACAGTGTCACTAAGCCCCTTCTCTGACTTGAGGGATATCTCGGATGCCCACGGTTACAGCCAAGGGCATGAGGATTGCTGCAGAGATGCTGTATTGTAAAGGGGAAGGGGAGCGGGGGGCAGGATTGGGGATGGGGAAGTGGAGAAAAGTCAATTTCTTTAAAAACAGGACTGCAGCTGGATACAACAGATGTAAAACAAGAAGCTCATTAAAGACGGGACAACTGCTGCCAGCTTTGCCCGTTTGATAGCAGAAGGTATCGGCACATTGCCTGGGCAGGCAGAATTGCTCACAAAAGGCATACATGCAAATTTGAGGGCTACCCAAACGTACCTGGGCGCTTAATTCCTGCAGGATGAAGTCAGGCCTTAAATATTCATTGTATAGGCGTACCCAAGGACTGAATTTCATGACTTAGATCGTTCTGTCCTGTTCTTAACTCACGTGATGACATGATCTCGTAAGGCTAACGTTGGCCAGCAGTACAAAGCCTATACTGTATCCCCCATAGTTCTGCCAACATTTCCCCCTAAGATGGAATTTGTTATGAAAAAATCAGTATTCTCTGGTATTTCTTCATTGTATACTGAAAAGCTTATTCACATGAGTTATATATGAAATGAATGGGTACTAAATATCTGCAGTGTTAAACCAGCGAGAGGTAACTACGTGAGATACTACGCCATTAAGAGACCCAGACAAGGCTCGTTAAGATGACACTCTGCAGAGAGCCCGCCTGCCCTCTCACTGCGCGTTACTGCCCGTCCTCTACGCTCTGCCCAAAGAGCTATTAAGAACAAATACCTGGAAATCGGCACTTTAATTTGCTACGCAGGGTAGGACCACGAGTATTTCATTTTGTAGTTGTCTGTACGTACAGAATACAGCTATGTGCTTTACAGGTCTAATCCAACTCTCTCCACAGGATTCATTATAGCCACTGCACACCTCTATACACAAACAGTAATAAGAGAAGAGGTTTTTTCTTGATTCTTCAACTTATTTTTAAAATTTTGCTTTGTTTCTTTTTTATTTTGGTGGCATAAGAGTGCACAGTATATTCTACTTCATATCTAATATTAGCTCTGGGAGTTTTCCTAATAAAAAAAGTCCATAACCCTTCAGTGACCATATGGCATTACATATGTTTAGTGTGAACTGCAGATGTAACACTCAGAAAATGTCGTCCTTTAGCTGATCTAGACGTTAATCCGCAAATTGAACAAGTGGAGAACCTCTCAACCCGTTATGCCTGTGAGCTACAGAACAAATGCTCTGTCATGTACGTCCTTAGGAACACTCGCCAGGATCCCAAAAACAGTATCTGAGGCAGATTCTTCTTTTTAAACCTAGATATTTGACATTAAAAAGCGCTGTACGTTTCAGACATGCATGAGAATTATTCTGCCATAACCTATAATTTCAATGAAATGAGCAGAACTAGCTCTCAAAGATTGCTTTGAAAACCCTGGTACGAAAAATAAATTTAACACAACACAGCCCTTCAACGCTTTTGATCCACAGTTCTTTTTCTGATAGCATTTCTGGTCAGCGACAGTGAGAACCAATCCAGCCTGGTCGATAGTCTTCCCAGCAAGGCATTTATCAAGAATGAGGAGATCCCAGCCCATACCCTTATACGCAACTATCTACAGCAAATACTCCAAGTTGTCAGAGTTCTCGTCCTCAGTTTGAGAGATCGGAAGAGGGTTTTAGGTAATAGTGTAAGGGTAATAACTCAGAGTAGTGCAAAAGGGAGAAGTCTGAAATGATGCAAAGCCACAAGCAGGAGATCAACATGAGGCAAGTGATGAAACAGCGCTGAAGTTTCACTCCCCACCACGCTACCGCTGACCACAAGCTATCTCTTTGCTAGATATAGAAAGGG
>VXBL01010255.1:1519806-1550180 GCA_013400195.1 Aramus guarauna
GGGGGGGGGGGGGGGGGGGGGGGGGGGGGGGGGGGGGGCAAGAAAGAAGCATGACCCAGATCCCTGGGTAGTAATTGGTAGCTCAAATGTTCAAGCAGATTGATGCACAAGAACGGCCTCACTGCTACCATGGACAACGCTGCAACTAGCTTAAAATGAGAAAACAGTTTATTTTGATATCACATCATATTATTGTGCATTGTCAGCATTTTTTGTTATGTTCTAGTGCACAGACACCTCCTCAATTACTAAACATCTCTAACTCCTCCCCTCTCTTTCCATTTTATTGTCTTTGACGTTAATAGTGTAGAAGTCATGCTCCAGGTTTTTGGGCAGCTAGCAAAACTTACCCCAGGCAAATGGAAGCTGTTAGGTACTACATAATGTGGATTAAGAAAAAAAATAAAACCAAAATAAGATGACAGACTGGTATTTGGGGAAATATATATATATAAAAAAAGCCCAACAAAATATACCCAAAGAAACCCACAGCCCACACTCATTGGAACGTGGGACAAGCTGCAAGGCGGTATCTCAGCAACAGAGGGTCTGTGAAACTTTTTTTTTATCTTGGTCATAAATGGGAGTCTCACAGCAGAAATGTAATGCTTCTAAGCATTTACCAAGCTTGTGGTAACTGGTGTGCTATTTTACAGTTAAAAAGTAAAAAAAAAAAATGCTGATTTTGTTTAAATGACAGACATTATCAGATGCCAATTACAAAAATATTTGCTTTACAAAGATTAGGATCAGTAATTTTTTTCTTTTTTTGCACATAGTTGTGCAGTTCTTCCCACTTACAACAAGTTATGACTAGCTTTGTCTTTTCTACATGACATAACAGTATGGCAAAGTGGGAAGATGTTGAGAAGGTTTTATCTGAATTTTAAGCACTCTGAGCACTTTTTTTTCTTCCCAACTAGTTTTCTACTAGATTTCCTCACTGAATCAGGGTGGTGGGGCAAGGAGGGACCAAAGATATACGTCTTTCCAATGGGCTTTATACTGCGTGAAGTTTGAGGTATTGCTTAATTCTAGGGGGTTTAACCACTAATAATGACAAGACCAATGCAGCATTCAGATTCCTTTTGGAATCTTTTTTATATTGTGTAATTAAAGTTATTTTACAGTTATTTAACATTTTCATTCCAAATTTATTATTTCATTTGTCAGATCAAAATGATACTGATTGTTACTATTTAAAACTCTTTCTTAGATTTTCCTGTAAATACAAGTCAATTACCTACAATTTGTTTCCTGTCCTTTAGTTATATGAAGAGATGAGTGATAAATTCACTAATAAATTGCATGTTATTTCAATGGGGGAGGGGGAATTAAGATTCATTACTTAAAATCTAATTTTTAGTAATGAAAATATTTCAGTCATTACTCAGATATTCAGTGTGGGTCAGGTGATTACCCAGTGCAAATAATTATTCTAGAGAAATCAATAATTACGCCAGTTTATACAAGTGTATGAACTGGCTTTGTGGGTAATCCTTGGTAAAGGTGCTACCAACTTGGTTTGTTTTTTTGTTGTTTTTTTTTTTAATTTTATTTTTTTTTCAATTGCTTGATTGGTCATCTAAACTACAAAATTTTGTCTTCTCCCCCCCCTCCTGAGTTAGTAACTTCAATTCAAAGTGGTATTGAAACAGCAGAATAAACATTTTAAATTAAACTGTTTTTCCTTACATTAACACTCAGAACACTGATCCCCTGGAGACATTTTTTGAGAATAAGAAGTTCTTAATCATGCATAAAAGGTAAATTTAAAAAGACTATAAGTGCTAAAAATACACTAACTACTTGGTTAGTGGGGTTTTTTTTTAATCATTTATAAGTCTCCGTGGTATTTCCTATTTACACAAATGATCCTACAAATGTAAGAACTGAGAGAGATGGTGCAAGCATATTACATTATACATCACTCAAAACCACCCCACTGTCTCGGGATTAAATGAATTATCATCAGTGCGTCTGGAGGAGCAGACTGGAGCTTGAGCAACCACAAATACCACCACCAGCCCAGCAAAGGGCACGCAAGCACCCCAAAACTGCCGCGTTATGCTCCTGTACGGAGCTTCTCAGATCACGGTACCCTGTGTTATCTCCCACAACGATACAGTTTGCCACTGCATCTGTTCTGTCATAAAATTCACCCTAGAGTCTCCTTTCATTTTAAATCGTTGTTGGAATATTTGGTCCAATTACTTGGAGCAAAGAAAGCCAAGAATATTCAAGTTATATTGATGAGTACAGCCACATGTCTCCTTTTAAGAGAGACTCACCTAACAGAGTGCCAAGTTTAAAACCTAACCAGAGATGGTTCATGTGTCTACACTGATAACTCTTTAATTTTGGCAGAGGCATGGTGCAAATGCATTAATACCACACCTACATGTTCCTCTCCAAGATTGATTCCTAGATGTTTACCTTCTTTCTCTGCGATGCCACAACAACAAATCAGAAACCTTTACAAAGGCTGTCCCCTGCTGTAGTCAAGATCTCAGGTTAAATCACTTACCGGAGAAACACCCACCTCCCAAGAAACACTCCTGTGGTGATCAGACAGGTATGAACAGACAACAATTGCTGTCCCCACTCTCCCAGGTACAGCTGTAGCTATGTCCCTCTCACAATAATTTTAGCAGAAATTCAGTAATGGAACACATTTATTAAATTAAGAGTTTAAAGAAAGTACAACAGTCAAACTGTAGCGATTAATTCCCCACAATCACATCATTTTCTTCCTTTACCCCAAAAACTGCATCTTGGCAATGTTAGAAAAACCCTTTATTCTTCACCAGAAATATGTTTCTTTACCCATTTTTCAAAGTTTTTTTCCATATACCTTTAAAGTAGACCTTTGAGAATTCATATTGTGGTTTTGATATATTTGGCTTAGTGTTCTAAGTTATATTGAATTTAATCATGAGGTCACTTGAACCAAGTAGCTCTGCTGTTTCTAATCTACTAACTGCACATTTTTGCTGAGATTGGAGAGGACAAGTCCTATTAGGATTCTGACACCGCAGGTCAATAACTCTTTATTTCTTCTATAATTTTATTTTTCATCGTGCCATGCTTTTCAGTTTTCCCAGTTCATATTGGGAAATTGAAATCACCCATCACCACAGCTTGATTGTTTTCCTATTTTGCTCATGTTGTGCTGAGGGCTGTTACTCTTTTCCCTCTACCACCTGCTTGTTCCAGGAGCAACCAGCGTCCTTTACCTTACAGAGTCTACTGCTAGCACGTACCCACACCTAACACAAAGAGATGCTTTAGATGAAAATATGGCTTTGCAGGCAGAAAAGTAATTCAGCAGATTCCTCACATATTTCTCATCTAATTCTTTGCTTTTGGTTAAGTTTAACCTCCTCTACAAGGACATAACCCAGGAACAGTTGTAAGGACAGCATCTGCACATTGTGACCAAATTTTCTCCGTCACAAGCAACATCTGCTTAAACTTTAGAAACCAAATTCCTAATACTGTCCCTCAATATTATAGAAAGCCATTATGGCTGTGGGCTTATGCAATCCAAACTTCTCACCAAAGAAAGAATTAAAGGCTTCTCCTGTGCTTTTAGAGCTGCAGTCCCAAGATGATCCCTGGAAGCGTTCAAGACCAGGTGGGATGGGGCTTTGGGCAACCTGGTCTAGCAGAGGGTGTCTCTGCCCATGGCAGGGGGTTGGAACTAGGTGGGGTCTTTGAGGTCCCTTCCAACCCAAACCACTCTGATTCTATGATTTAAAGCAAACACATCTCACCACCACTAGAAGAGCAAGTCTTGTCCCTCCTACCCCACCGGGACACCCCCTTGCCACTCGTGCAGCCCCGCAGGGAGCCGGACCATGAAACACAGCATGGGGAAGACAGCAGAGGTGATGGCAACGTGCAGGGCGAGAGCTGCGGACTGCACCCTGTTCATGCACTGCATTGCAGAGAGCCGATGGCTGTGGTCTCGGTCCTCGTTTTGTTTGGTCATACAGGCTTGTGAGCCCACGCTCACCTGCTTACGTGCACATGCACCTACTGCAGGTATATGTAAACAACAAAGCTCTTGATTGTGCAAAGATATTATTATGTTAACCCTTACAACTTCAATGTATGCAATGTAAGCAAAATATTCCAAAAACCCCTCCGCATTTAACTTCATTCAACAAACGGAAGAGAAATCAGGAGCAGAGGGTGAAGTTGTTCTTGATGAGACCTTGTTTTGTCCTTTACTTGTTTTGCTGTGTCTGTAGATATTGCAAGTTCACTTACAGCCTCGCATACAGTTTTGCTGCTACTCTGATTGAATGCTACAGAGCAGCTAGTCTTCCTGGCTGAGGCTCTATACTCGCTTTCTGAGAACTACAACTTTTGAAAAAAAAACACAGAGAAAAAAGCTTTTTTTCTATACAAAACAGTATTAAGTAAATAATAGGCTATCACTATTAGAAGTAAAGCTGCAATACCATCTTTTTCTTAGGAGTGCACTCATCAGTCTAATGAAACATTTGCCTTTTTACAGTAGCAATGGTTTCTGCCAGAGATGACTAAATAATAAAACCTTTGTCTATCAGCTCATTGGAAGAAAACATCAAAATGCACAGTCTATGCTGTGCAATGAAATTTTCTGTTGGTAGTTTCTTCCTTTGTATAGCCTGTTTTGGTATGGCATACTCATATCCTGCAGCTTACGTTCAAAGTCACTATCCCCTTATTTTAGCAAGAAAGTAATGATCATTTAATGACTGCCTCCTTAGACAGATTTTTGTCTTTATGGTTCCTGTACTATTATGTTCTAACAATGATACCAGAAGTGATGATTCTTATTCTGGAGGGGTGGGAGAACACTAAAAAAATGACAAAACAACTCAGATAAGACTTCCAGAGAAAAGAACAAATAAAGCTAGCTATCATTAGCTGGGAAAAAAATGGTAAGAAAAATAATTTTTAAGAAATCCTATTCTTTATATCCTCTTCTCCTTTTCAGACCACACCTCTGATAATTGCCAGGGTCTGAAAATTGAGAATGTCCATTAACAAACATTACCATTCCTTGCTTTCCTCCTCGCAGGGAACAGAGTACCCTCACTTCTCCCCTACCACTCAGGGGCAACATTTACCATTACGGGGCCTTGAAATTTAAAACCAAACACTCTTTAGCTTCTGTCATAAGACAAGTAATAATACAGGAGCTACTCAAATGGAGAACGTATCAATGCATATCATATGACAATCCGAGTCGGAACACATCACTGATTTCTTTTGGTTTACTCCTTAAAAATGCTAAAACAGATTGGTAGAAAGTTAGAGGCGTTACCAAACGCACAACATCCAAAAGAGAAATCCATAGTTCAAACTGACATTTATTTTTGTTCCCTCACCCCAATCAATATGTATATTTTAGATATTCTACCATGGTTTAAAATTACAGCTGATAGTTTATATATCCAGAAATATTTATATAATACAAGTGTACTATACATATACCACTCTCCCAAATATATATTTTTTTAAAAGAGGGAAAGTTATCTTGGGTTTATATAAATTCATTGAGTTAAAAAGGGAAAAGGGAGAATAAAATTAGCTTGGCATGACTGTGTGAAATTAGACACTAAAATTATCCTCCCACAGTCATATTTAGTTCTCTAAACAGCTTTAACTAATTTGCTGAGGCACACTACTTTCCACTGAAATTAATGAAAAACATACAACATCTATGTTCATTTTTGGTGAATACTCAAACCTCTAAATGTAATAACACCTTTTTGTTTGTTTGTTTTTTAATCAGTTCATCTCCACAACACTCTCTTTGCTTGCTCAGGTTGCCATTTTGGGCAACAGCTTGTGCTGGAAGTACTCATATTCCCTAAACTTATTCATTTAAGGAGCTTAAGTGATATTAGACAATTGGTATTGTCATGAAAAAAAAAAAACACAACAACACACCCAAGAAAAGCCCTAGAAGTTTCAAACCTGAACATGACTATTTATAGCCACTCACAGAAGTAAACAAAAAAATCACCAATATCAATGAATGTCCCCCCCAAGGAAAAAAAAAAAAAAAACCCAAACCAAAACAAAACAGGTATCATTTGTTCACATGGATTTGACCACCAAAATAAAAAAAAACAATAGCTAGATACATCATTTATCACAGGTGGGGGTTTTTCCAGCTTTGGGTTTTTTTACTCTGTTCCAGGCATTAAACAAGTTGGAAAGACTATTAGTATTGATTTGAACATGTACCTTACCTCACGTTACATGTTTCTGAAAACACAGTTAGGGACTAGCTCTGGGCAGACTGAAAACATCCTGCCTCACCTTGCTAATAACAAAAAGAGTGTTTTATATTTTGTCCTTTGTTCCTGCTATCAATGTATTTTACCACATGCAAATCAGTGAAAGCCAGCTATTATTCAGTCACTCAAAGAAAAACTTACAATTTCTGATGACCTTTACTCGTGGCTCCTTTTTTTCTTCTTCTGTCTCTTCCCATTAACTTCTGCATCTCCTACAGACCAACCATCACCCAGCAGAATGGGCTGCTAACAATTAGGTGGGCTTGGCTTTCAGGCAGCCCAGGGTTTTTAAATCATCCTCTCTTTCCTAAAAAGCCATCTACAAGGTTTGCAGCCAATGACTTTTCTCTCTGGTTATTGCTCGTAGAAATCCACCCCAAACTAATCCCACCCTGAATAATTGACTACATTCTGGGTAAAGACTGCTAAATGCCTTAGGGGGTTGGGTGTAAATGGCCAGGCAAGTGCAGCAATCAGCTCCCCAAAACAGCTGGGGCATTGGAAGTTTGGGTGTAAGGCTTTCACTCAGAAAAAATATAATTTTCTGTTTTCTGGTGGCACTAGTCTTCCAATGTGGTTACTACATAGTAAATCTTAGGTACTTGTTATCTGCCACTGGGCAGACTGATCTCCTGCTGCTTTTGTTTACAACAATTTTGTTAACAGTTTGGGGGTTTTTTGGTGGTTTTTTTGTTGTTGTTTTTTTTAATGTGAAATGGAAAGCTAGAGCGTACCTTGTGAAATGGTTTATGTGAGCGGTCTAGAGATGCCTAGCAGGTAAACAGTTCAGGCAAAACAAGGCTTTTTTGTCATTAGCGATACTACCTTTCTGGTGTTTCAGGGCCTCTTTTGCAAGGTAATGGCTTTTCCTCCCTCCTTACTCATCCTGTAATTCCTAATCTGTGATGTACGTGTGACAGGCCTAAGTCACAAGAAATGTAATCTTTGTTTTGATAAAATCAATGTTAGAAAAAATTTATTTCAAGCATCTAACTAGAAGAAGTCATTTTCCCATTTTACTCTCTAATTGTAACTGTGTGTAAACTGAATACAGATTGCTTAGAGAGAACGCTTAGCAACAGCGCTGCAATTATCTTTGCAAACTTCTGGCAAATTTAGATATTTTATCTAAAAATTATGTGTGGAAAAAGCAAGTGCAGCCTGCAGAACATTTGTAGTACATTGACATAGATTTTTGGGTTAGTTTCCAGTAGTCCAAAAGACAGTTCAAGGATTTCAAAAGTATAGTGTAATTTAGCATTGTAAAAGCTCTATGCTATCCTCCACTGTCATTAGTAAAATCAATCCCAATTTCGGTAGCAAAACGTCTTTAAACAGGTGTAATCCCACTCTGAATGCAAAAATCTAGGCCGTGCATTTCATGCTCTTGCTAAACATGGCTAGCACCTGAACACTAATCCGGTGCTAACTAGGGACTGCCATTTTAAGTCCATCATGCTTTTCCATGTGAACTCACCATGCGCTCCAGATCAGAGTTCCTGCTGCAGAAAAACTGAGATGGCTCAAGCTGACGATGCGCAATAAACCATCGCCTTCCCGCATCCCCTCCTCTAAAAACGCCTTTCCTCCTGTAACCATAAGCGTAGGCATTTGAAAAGATCACCATATGTTTCTGCATCTTTTTTCGGTATATCTGCTCAAGAAACCTGCTTTGGAAAATTATGGTACAGTGCTAGAGAACTGTCCGTGATTAACACCGTGAGCTGGGGACCTGTCAGCTTGCCGGAGCACAAGTATTTATGTTCTTCCTAGTAGT
The DNA here is from genome assembly GCA_013400195.1 of Aramus guarauna. Lineage (NCBI taxonomy): Eukaryota > Metazoa > Chordata > Aves > Gruiformes > Aramidae > Aramus > Aramus guarauna. The sequence continues at coordinate 1,527,886 of VXBL01010255.1, forward strand.
CCCTAGTAACGACACAGATCAAACCAGACAGCGTTGTAGAAGAGAAAAATATGTTGGTCCTGGGCTAAACCTAAAGTAAACAGCAGAAGCCACCCTCCTCCGTTGGCAGTGCCGCCTAGCTGGGTGCTGCTGTTTGCCGCACCAGGGCAGTCAGCGCCTGTGAAAAAGACACGTTTATTTTGAATGCTATAGAGAAGAGATGCACAAGGGTGTGAAATATTCGGTTTAAAACATCGGTCAAAAATCAAGTTCTGTTTCTGAATGTCTGTTTTTCAAATATCCTCCTGAAGCAGTGGACATAAAAGTCATACTTTATTTGATACACTTGCTATGGACTGGAATTTTAAAGAGTGTTCTTATAGCCCTTATTGGTAAGGGGCTATCAATCAAGCTGGACCTATATTTGAATAAAACATAATTGTATATAAATGATATGTCATGCAAACCAAATTAAGTCTCATCTCAGGGAGAAAGAATGACATTTTATTCAGTGATTGTTCCTCAAAACAAGAGAAACTTTCATTTGTATCCGTGGCTTTTCATATAAGTATGAGTATTTTTATCATTTGCTTTCTGATTCTACAAATAAAAGCTCAACTACATGAGGCAACATCAGCTTTGCATTTACTTTTTAAGACTCCTATATTACATCACAACAAACGATTCGGGAGTTGCAATGGAAGAATAGCCCTTGCACCTTGTTTCCAAGAGCTGCCCATGCGACTGCGCTCTTGAGACATTTTAAAGGGTCTATTTATTAATATTAGAGATTCGCAGCAAAATTAATCACATATTCAAACAACATCTGTTGTAACGCATTTAGATTATTTTAAAATTACACGTCAGTGGCGCTTTCTTTTCCTGTCCGTCAAAGGTAGAAGAAAGGCCTGATGTCGCAGGTGAGCCCCCGTCCCGCGTGGTTTGCGCCTGTGGCTTTTTAGTCCTACATTTCATCACAGTAGGGAGGAGCAGCCTTTCTCATGTTGCAGCACACACTTTTCAAACCATGTATTTCTCAGAGCACGGGCACTGTATGCAGAGCTGAGAACGAGAAGACAGTTTTAATTTGTAACCAAAACAAACCCCACAAAGTTCAGTTTGACAGTCAATTCCGTGACCGTCAATATTTCAGCGTGTTGTTACAAAACTAAGCCATTATGCCGTATCAAAGCCTAAAGCTGCTGAAAACTTAATTCCTTTCAGATGTTTGCAAGGCAATAAAATGCATGTTCTGAATAACATCAACAAGAGTGCATCTTGTGCGGGTAATTGAGATCTGACTTTATTTAGATTTGTTGATTTACTGTGAAAATTCAATGCTCGATACACGTCAGGATTTTCCATTTCTTCTATGTGTTGATGTGGCCTACTGGCAACATTACATTGTGTCACAAAAAATACGGTCTTGGTCCTGCAACTCCCAGTCGTGTGCGTTGTCCCTAGGCATAGTGCCACATGGGTCCATTCGGAAAAAAAAAAAAAAAGATATTTACAAGGGTAGGGGACACAAGGTCAGACCCCCAGGGAACATTTAAGATCTTCTAGACTATCAGAAATTCAGCCTGCCCTTCTTGCTTGTCAACAGCTTCGTATTCAGTATCTAGACAGGATTTTCATCCGCCGCATTTGGAAAGAACAGACTAGATCTGCATATTTGTGATACAGAGGGGGAAAAAAAAAAATCGAGATTTACGCCTCGGTACTAGGTATTTGACGTCTGCATCACAGCAATTTGAGCAAGGTAGCGTGAGCCACAGGGGCTCACAGGCTCCGCTCCAGCAGAGGTGAAGCTGATACGGCACGGCAGGAGAGATAAGATACGGGACTAACTTAACTGTTTATGCAACGCTGTCGTCCTTAACTGATCGCTCCTCTAGCCGAGGGCGGGACTGTCAGTTTGCTATCAAGCCCGGAGGCGGAAGAGCATGTAATTGCATTGCCCCCAAAGCAACCTGGCTGAGAGATAGTGACTTCAAAAGTCATAATATCCCTCCCGGACTCTCCATTGTGCCGGACAGAAACGAGCTGACACATATCTGCACCTGGGGTGATAGATGAGCCAAGAAGCATCAATGTCATTATGCCATCAGGTATGCTGGTGAATTATGCTTCTGCTCATTCTTCATCTTCGTCCGTCTCTTACCACTTGTCTGCACAGAATGGGCTCTTATTAGCTCCCCGGAGCTCACTCGTCCCCGTGTACAGAAAGCTGTAATAACTCCCGGGCTTAAAAGATCCTCTTTTAAGAGGAGTGACTTACTCCTCCCCGCACTTTTAACCTGGAATGCAGAAAAGGTCTTTCTTTTGCCCATAACAAGGCACAGCCATTCATTAATGAAGAGCAATGTGTGTTTCTCTCTTACCCTTTCCTCAAAAGCAGCTTATGTGTTTTTCCATGTACCTAACCGAGAAATAATTGTCTCACAAGAGAAAATGTTGAAAAATACGGTCTCAGAAGAGAAGCTTTCACAAACACTGACCTACAAGAGGTAGGAAGTTTAATTGGATATTATTGTATGCTAAGTTAAAATCTTCTTCATCATTTCTATACAACATAAGGAAAGGTGTGAAAATGAATATTAAGGTCCCTCCATATAAACTAACAGGAAAAATGATGGTATGGAACTTAAAGGTTAACAGGGGTGCTAATTTCTGAATCAAGATTGCAAATTATGATAGCAGACCCAGCTTTCTTCAAAAAACCCAAATCAGCAGACCAGCACCACCATTAGATGCAACACAGTACACCGAGATTTGTCTGGCTGGTTTACTTAGGTCTCTTCTTCTTTGCCAGGAGATACACAAGTTCACCATAGGGTGAAACACCACCACCTTCTAAGAGAAAAACCTGAAATATGAAACAGACTACTAAAGGACACCTAACAAGATGTCCAAGCCAATAGTATTTTAAAAGATATTTGAAAGTTAAAGAGCACGGTAAGAGCGCATGGCATGGAAGAAAAGCGGAAGACAATCCTACGAGCATTCGTGAAGTGTCTATGGGCCCCTCAAAAGGCACAGGCGCTCCATCTGGGGAAGCGACCGCAGTATAAAACCTCAAAAATTCAGGGTAACTCCACTGTTTTTTTCATCGCTTCATCCCTCTAATAATAAAACTAAACCAGAAAATAAGATACCGATCTTTGACCTGCTGCGCGTCTCTCAGGGCTGCACTGCCGGCGTTTGCTGATGAGCAGCCCAAAACGAGAGGAGCCCTGAGGATGCCGGGAGGGCGGCTGTCCCTGCGAGCCCCCAAAGTGGGAAGCCCACTGCTCCGCACCTGCGTCCCTCCGGCCCGGAAAAGCATCCTCCTCTCCGCTCACAGAAATATCTCGCAGCAGCTGACAAATTTGTGCTAGCAGACCAAAATAACTCTGCAGGGGAAGTTTACAAGCACTTGCTGGTATGTATAAATACAAGTTGCTCTTTCCAAATTTACCCAGGGTATGCACCTTTCACATATCCTTGGGCCCACCCATAACTGCAGTTTTCCAAAACACTGCAGTGTAGAGCAGAGATTAAATTTGACTCTGTTAGAAAAATGCCTGGAGTTGGCGTAAGAGAAGAGTGGTGATTTTATGCACAGGGCACGGGACAAGGTCTGGGAAGGACAAGGTCTGGCTCAGCAGCAGGCAGGTTTTGTGACCTTGTGCAAAGTGTTTGCAGCTCCTCACCTTTGTAAAACGGTTCTGTCGGGTCCGTCTGTCTCTCCACCTTGCTGTTTGGATTGCAGCTTCCCCAGACAGCTTTCTTGCATGCTGTATGTAAAAAGACTCAATCTGCAGTTAACATGCATTGTCTGACAGAACTAGGTATTTACTGTAGTGAGTTACAATGAGACTGTGATTTTCTTCTGTGTAAGCAGGATCACAAGACTACCTCCTGATTTGGGTCTACTTATTTAATTCCTGTGAACCAGACTCACTTTCACCCAACACTGTCATGAACATTCCCGTTTAAATGAACTTCAACTTTATTTGAAGGAATCTAAATCTTTATTTTACTTTTTCAAGAAAATAACCTAATTTGAGGTCTTCCATAGCTTAAATTAGCCATGGAAACAAAACATCAGGAAATTAGTGTTTTGGATGAGGGCAAAACTCTCAGAGACAATTGAATATGATAGGAGAATGGGAAAAGCAGAAAAACTAGCAAAGTTATATCACACTGGAGATGCAATTCAGGTAGCATACTGAGGGAAGTGAGGGCAAAAAGAGAGAAATTAGAAATGTTACGCTTTGAAAGCCTCGTAGGCTGAAGCACAAAGTGCCTGCTTTCATTTGGGGTTACAATTCACCCAGTGTCTAAAGCAAACGCGGGCAAAAATTGCCTTCATCCCCACCCGCCTCCCTACTTTGTCCCACAGAATAATCCCCGAGGGGGTCCGCAGGGGAGGAAAGGGGGACGCGCCGGAGCGGCCAGGGCTGACCTTTCGTTCCTCTCGCCTGAGAACCCCGGTCGCTCTTTCCTCTCTTGTTACCGCCGCGCATTTCTGCTCCTGCCATGGGGAGCGGCATTGTTGTTCTCTGCAGTTAGTCGGTTATTTATGGAACATGACTTTCTTCCTAATTTACAGCAGTTTCTCACAGAATACCCGGCTAGCAACCTGCTTATTCTTGCTCATATAATTTTATTTTTTATAGTCTCTTGCAATAAATGTAAACAGACAAACACTAACTTTTTATACCAATTTAGAGATTGAATTCCAAGAAAAATAAACGATAAGGAGTGACAGCTTGGTGTTATTGAACTCAGGAGCAAACCTGTGCTCTTTTTCTTGAAGTTCATACAACCTCGGTCAGAAGAGATTGACTAGTCCGCGGGCACGTGGCTCACAAGACATTTAGTGTAGCTCATGAAAGCACAGTAAAAATTACACTGCGTAAGTGTCTCCAAGTGTTACCAGTCCCGTCTTGTGTCCTCCAGGTCCTCCCTGTCATCCAGAACCACAGCAGATGCAGTTTTGGCTTTAGTTGCTGTCGTGGTTCAGCCCCGGCCGGCGGCTGAGCACCACGTGCCCGCTCGCTCACTCCTCCACCCCAGTGGGATGGGGAGGAGAACCAGAAGAAAAAGGTAAAACTCGGGGGCTGGGATGAGGACAGCTTCCTGGGAGAGCAAAGGGAGAGGGCAGTAACAGCAGCGGTACTTAGAAGATAGGAAGCGGGTGATACACAATGCAATTCGCTCATTGCTGACCCATGCCCAGCCCCGAGTTTGGGTCAGCTGTCCTGGCTGTGTTCCCTCCCAGCTTCTTGTGAAAATTAACTCTCTCCTAGCCAAAAACCAGGCCAGTTGCCTCTCTGTGGAATATAAAAAGGTCTGCAGTCTGAGAAGAGGCTTTACCCTTTGCACCACAGGGTTTTTGTTAGACGGGGTGGTGTCCAGCACGGACCTGGCCATAGAACTCTTGCAGTTGTTAGTAAATGCTTACCAGACTAGGTCCATTCGTTTCTGTAGGGTCATTTATAAAACAAATTACTGTGCATACAAGGTAATAAGGTAGCATTAATGACAACTGCTGACTGCAGATAAATAGTGCCTGAAGGCTAAGAAGCATTGGATGGAAGTATTGCTCACTTGAATAAAGAACAATGTTTGTATTTAAAGTGTGAACATTTTGTTTGCTTATCCAAGTAGTATTTTATCCAAGCATGACAACAATAAAACATTTTAATTCTATTTTTCCATCACTCCAGAGCCACAGTTTGCAAAAAGAAAAATGACTTCTTGCTTTAGCAGTCACCCCCATTTCGCTTTCCTTGTGATGTCTGGTTAGTATCCATGGATCACCGCAGAGTGAATCTTATGAGAGATGCAAGTGAATAGTCCTTCATTCATTATCAGGATCTAGGAAAACAGTTTCTTTACCTGTTGCTTTTTTTAAACAGTCAACAAAATTATCATGGAGTCTTGGAGAATAATGACTTAGCACCAGCTAAGCATGTTCTATGTTACCATACAATAAGCTGTTCATATCATTGCTTCAAATCCAATTTTTAAAAAGAATCAAAACTTTGCATGCCACAAAATCAGTGGGAAAATGTTAAGTGTTCAGTCATTAAAAATTCATTTGGTATTCATTGTAACAGCATTAATCATAATGTATTCATTTGGCATTCATGTGGCTGTCACATGTAAGAGTTCAATTATAATGCACACTAGCTAATGAGCGTATAAAGTGTTACTGAATCAACATTACTGTGCAACATTTTCTTATTTGCATTATTCATATGCTTCAGGTTTAAAAATCTATCACCAACAAGCTGTTAAAAAGCAGCAATGTATTATAAAAGACACATTTTGGAGGCCTTGCTTTTGAAATCTGTTCAACTGTCTGTCTAAGCAAGTGCTCACGTAGCCTCTGTCGCTGTAGTATCTGCGTACCTGGAGAGGTGCCCGTGGTTTTCACACATGCCTCAAACCATACTGCTAAAATGCGGTCCTATTATTTTCAACGCGGACAGTACAGCACAACATATGAACCCAGACGGATTAAGGCAATTAACTTCCCATCATTTCAGTGGGAACGTCTAAGCACTTTTGAGGAACTGAGCGGTGGTCTTCGGAGGACAGAGTGTCTCCTTGCCATCGACGCACTGGGTATCACAGAGCCTGACTGAGACCGTTACGAAGGTAAAGCACCCACAACAGGTAATGACCCTGGCAAAGTTATGAAGCATGCTGGTAACTTCTACTTTTAGAAAAAAGTTTGGTGAAGTCTTGGACCCTGAGGGGTAAATGAGAGGAAAAGGCTAAGAACGAGATAAGAAATCCATCTGCAAAAATGTTGTCTTTGGGAACTTCTGTCTTCCTACCCAGCTCAAGCTGGGGCTGTCTTGCACCACCTCCCATCACCACAGGCAAGGAACAGACCCAAAAAAAAAAATAAATTAATTGTTCCCTGGAAACCGCAGAGTAAGCAGGGAATCAAGATCATTTACAAAGATTGAACAAACTTGGCAGGGAAAGTTCGCTTGTTTACCCAAGGCTGATTTTCACGTGAAAGGACCCTGACCTGCAGATGCTCGTGCTCAGGAATGGTGTTTGCGTCTATGCAGTGCCAGGAGCTCAAGTACCTAACTCAAACTTTACTTGAGGCAGAGATTTTAATTCATGAATGCCAATTATTTCAAGATATCTTTCTAGTTTGGGAAAAGCCTAGGCTGTGCAGAAATTGCTGTCATTTTGGAGATCTGGAGATACAAACCAGAGAAAGAATAGAAGAGCACCTTTGAAAGGAAACCAAAAATGAAGGGCACATGTGCTTTTCCACTATAATTTAAAATATCACTACTTTCTAGGCACCTGCTGCTTTCCACCCACTTCGTGTGCATTGCTTTATGCAAGATCTCCAACTCATAATTATTTACATTAAGTTTTCTTTTTCCAAGCTGCATTCAATTACCCTCATTCTTTTTACTTGCGTCCTACATACCTTCTTCCTACAGTGTTCCTGTGTCACTTTCAATTCCTACCTTTTGAAAAGAAAACTGGATTCACGCTCATCTTGGCTTGCTGGGATGAGAAGGGGAGTAGCCTTAGTTTACAGAATAATTCCTGTTTCAGGTAACTTTCCAACTCTGTTGTTCACAGTGAGCTTTTAATGTGGATCCACTGAAAGTCCCCGTTTCAGGAATCTGTGAAGAAATTCTAAAAAGTCAGCAATTTCTCAGCAACGACAGCAACTATTTCAAAGCATGTTTGTGCATTTTCGTAAAGACTTTTAAAACATCCACCCTGTCCGCTACACTCTGCAGCACGAAGTTGTTTGAAGTTAGCAGAGCAAGATTCTGCTCCAGGGGTTTTGAGAGCCTAAACCTAGAATTAAGTCTAGAATTAAGTCTACATAAGCAACTACTCTAAGTAACTAGATCATTTTCTTGTTGTCTGAGCTGAAAACTGTTAAAACAATGTAAAATTAATAAAAGCTCGTCATGACTACAAGCGTGATTTTGTAACCGGCTCAAATGTAGTAACTTAAAATGGATGCAAAGAAACGTGACTTCATTTCTATCAGAGTTGGTTTTTCTCCATCACAGTTACCATGCTCCCAGCTGTGTTTGCTTAAGCGTTGAAACTTATTTGGGTCTAGTAACCAGCTAAAGGATGGTGTTCCTTGTTTGTTAGACTTCAGAAGCAGCATAATGAGAAGAGGAAAGCTTTATCAGAGAGAATTATCGAAGCCTTGCCTTCTTCAAGGTAACACAAATATTTGCATGCGATTGAAGAGAATGCAAACAGAAGAGAATGCAAACATAGATTAAAAAATGAGACTATAAATAAGATACAGTAGTAAGAGAGAGAGGTACAGAAAGTTAGAGGGCTAAGACACCTTGTTATCAAAATGAGAGTCCCACATCAAGGGAAGAGTCAAAACTGCATCTATGATATCTCTTTGCAATCTCTGGCCTATAAAGCACATCTATTGCAATTTTAATCTAAGGGTTGGATATCAAAATTGCCAATAGAAGAGACTGCTTTGGGGGTATTTTAAAGTCATTTGAGGCTAGTTTTTTTCTATCGCTCAACTTCCTCTGCAAAATTAGCAGCATACAAAACCTGAGAGATCTCTGCATTCCTGCTGTCTGGCGAGGTGATAAGACTCGAGCAAGCTGGAACTGCCAAAGCAGAAGCACTGCTGCTTTTTCTTGAGGACCCCGAAGCTGTTTCCATGCAGCAGCTGAAATATTGATCGCAAATTAGATATACCAGGTGAATATAACCTGTAATGTGCAAATAAGTGATGGGCTTTAAATGAAAGAACCCTTACTGTGTCTACTGAATCTCTTCCCTTTTTCTAAATGTATTGCTTTCTTGGAAAACATTTCCCCTTTCACATCAGTGATTTTATTGCCGGATTCTATCTGCTAATCATCCGTAATTCAATTTTGGGGAAAATGCTCAGCTTCTTAAATTCTCTGCTTAGCAGACATGCATTTGGTTTTGTTGTTTTTTTGTTGTTTGTTGCTTTGTGGTTTGCTTTTTTTTTTTTTCTAAAATATGACAAAAGTGTTCTAAGGTACTGAACAACAATGCAAATATAGCTGTTAGCATTTGAAAATGTAATCACAGAACCAGAAGACTGTCCACATAACCAAATGCTACTTACTCCCAAGTCAGCAGTCACACCTCTGATCTGTGTGACTATTCTATTACTTACAGATTGTTATTTGCTCTAAATGCAACTCCATTTTATTATGATGTTATCAACTACTGCTTTTTGTTCCTTCAGTGCTTTTGGTATGGGATAAATGACTCATTTGGTAAGTGTTAAATACAGGAAGGTAAAGCTGGGTCATAATATGGTATTCTGCTGGTTCATGCTAGAAAAGCGTATGCAGCATGTGATATAAGCTGCAGCGCAGCAGGGGTTGAGGCTTTATTGACAAGCCTGAAAACATTATCTCATAAATTCTTTGCACAGAATTCCCTAGTAATCAAGGAGTTTGAGCATCTTATGTATTTTTTTTAAATGAAATATGCATATTACCGATTGAAAATAATGAATGTTATGATTGGGAGAAATGTATCACTTATATGTACTTCAAGCCTTCAGCCAAACCCTTTCATTAAAGAAGAGTCATTTCAGGCTAAATATAAAAGAAGTTGGAGTTTCTTTTAGGTAGAATTCTCTATTTCGTGCTTTCTGATAGCAATAAAAACTACATTGCCATTTGCTTGAATATAAAATATGCTTAAACAGAACATAAATGCACAGTGAAGTCCACCTGAGATCACAGCAACTCTATTTAAGGATGTGCAACGATAGAAGCAGGGCTTTAAAGTATTATGTCCACGCTCACCATTTACTTATATGATTTTACAGCGTTCAAGTTTGCAAAGATTCAAAGTCATAGCATCTGGCCCAGCTCTCATCTGACTCCCCAGTGGATCCAAGGCAAGGTGACACGCCAGCGCTCTTAGAGTAGCCCTGGCCAACCCACCTTGAGACTCCTGAAATCCCACAGCGCATGCTACATCAGACCTTTTTAAGAGCAAATGCCTTTTCTGTGTCTGCCCATTGCTGACATCACTACGAGATCTTCCAGGGTAAGGGCAGTCAGATGCTGAGTGTGTACAGCTACACCCAGGACCTGTCCATCCACTCTGCAGATAAGTGTGGTCGGAGGCCTTCACTAAGTGGCAGCAGAAGCTCAGCTTTTCTTCTTTTCCACATTTCTGAGCTCTCCCAAACCTGGGGATTGATCTTGGGTCTGTATTCAATTAGTTTGGATTATGGGAGATAATTTCATCTGCCAAGTATTGATTTGTGCGATACAGGCATGTACATTCAAACTCGTTGGCTGGACGCCCTTTACAGTCAATGAAAACAAGCAAGCTTAATTCATCTTACACTAAATTAGGACATCTAAATCACTGCCACCGAATCACCAAACAGCTCAGAGGGCAGTGAGGCAAAGAACATATTTAATGTTCTAACAAGCTCTGCTATTTACCTGTTTTCCTTGTAACGTTATTCTTTGTTCACTAGTACATTATCCCCTTATGTCTTCATTCTCTGTCCGTTATAGGAATCTTTCAATAACAATGAGATTCTGTGGATGATATTAGTAAAGAATGAACACTGCCAATGTCCACTCTCATTTTCATTAAATGATCCATGCCTTTTTATAGATCCTATTCTTCATATATACTTTCTGTAATGGTGAGCAACAGGTATCTTAATTTCTCATGCAATACAGCTTTCATTTATATTTTATTCATTTAAATTTTTCTTGTCGATAAGGAACATGCTTCATCCGTATAATACCTTTCAGAAGTCTATTGTTTCTGCATAGCCAGTCAGGATAAAGGACTGGAAAAGACAGTTCTAATCAGGATAAAGGACTAGAAAAGATAGATATACTTGAAGAACTTACTGTACGTATTTAGATGGTTCTTTAAGACTCTGTTTGCCTCCATAGGCTGGGCTCACTCTTGGAGAGACCTGGGTTCATCTGACAACTGAGTACATTTGATTTCCTATAAAATTGGGGTAATTGTACTGCCTTCCTTCTGCAGGTGAGTACATTAATGTTTTACTCAATATTAAGTAATTTGAAATGTGCTCTATCAGCTGAAAAAAATAAGCTTAAAACTCCAACTGTCTAGTTGGGAGGAAAGGGCGAAATTGTACTTCAAAAGGCAGTAATATTGCAAATCTCAAAACCTTTGAAAGGTCTGTGAAGAAGGCACAAATGCAAGTCAAATTCTGCTGTGCTCTCTTTGTCCCGAGGAAAACAGATCTAAATCACCAAGATTAACTGATGTAGAATAATTCCCAAATGATGAAAGCATCCAAGATTGCCAGGGTGAACGTCCAAACAGGTGCTGCTGAGCATGACCTCCCTACAAAACCAGGTGAACACAGAGCACAGCTCTGTCAGACAGCAACTCTAAGGGACGTAATGCCTGAAGGCAGTTTATCCAACCCATTTATTCACGGCTCTCTACTATGAAATGAACTAATCAAGACCAGATGCGGTCAGTACCATGCAGTGGCAGAACCGTTGCATTCAACTGAAAGAGTCTTTTGGACCATTTCTGCATTTATGTGTTATGTGGCGCGGTCTTCACGTTCTTCTCTACTGCAAGGAACTACGTCTGCTTGCTTTGTCTACTGGAGTAACACGTGATGACCCGTAAAATTCCGCAAAATATCATAGATGTCAGCGGTTAAAATTTGAGCAAATATTAATATTTAAAATGCAATCTACAAAATATCAATTTTAATTAGTACATCTGACATATTAAAAATCAATACTTAAGTAGTGAAAGATTCTGCTGTTTAGGCTGCACTCCACATGGATGATCATTTCTAAATTAAGAGATGCAAATTTAATCAATAGATTTAAAACTTTACATCACTTGAGGCACTTGAATTGCTTCTAATCAGCCTAGTAAAGTGAAAGCATCTTTTAATTGTTGTTTTTTCCCCCCTCTTTGAAAGACAAATCTGCCTTCAGGCTGGATTTTGCTCAGAATAAGCTATATTATCTGCAACTTTTGCTCTTCTTTGTTATTCTTAGCAATTAAAAGTGTTTTTAAAATGTCAAGAAAACAAACAGTTTAAAATCCCAGAGGTCATTTCATCGCTTAAGAAACTTTAGCAGAATTAACTTCTTAGCTTGGATTTTAAAAAATAAAATTGGTAAAATGTAATTTTCACATTGTAATACTTTTAAAAAAACAGAAATATTTTGTTGCTGATGTGAAATCAGCCTTTATGGAGTTTACTGTGCTTACTTTCCAGAATTATTAAAAAAAATTGCTCATTTTATGAAACAGGCTGTATAAAATTCTCATGCTTTGGTAGCTGATACTATGAACCACAAACTAGTAAAAGTTAAAATTCGTTCTTTTTTTCCTCATTTTTAAATTTACAATCTGCATGTTAACAATGTTGTCACAGCCATCTGTCAAAATATCTGCAAGATACCTTGAAATACAGTCCATACTAAATTTTAGCCTTGAAATACATTTGACTTTTTTCAGAATGTCATCAACAACCTGTTGAATTTACTTCTGCAAAATGGGCAAGAAAGGCTGAAGACCTAATTTTACCTTTTTACATGAAAAGTCACACTGCCATTGATAGACCTACTCTGCTCACGTACTTGATGATTCTTTACATCTGGAATTAGTATGAATTTTTCCATCGTATTTTCTAGGATTATATTGGCACGGTAATTATTACATATACAGCTAGAAGTATCTTAAAAGCATTTCAGATCAATATATCCTGAATATTTTCAGGCTAAATCTTTGGACAGCATGCCTGAGGCCTATATTTCCTTTCAAATGGACAGGTGCCAATTAGAACGGAGAGCAATATGACTGGCTTATTCTTTTTTCTTATAGCTATCCATGGATAGTTCTGCAAGGAAAGCATCATAAATGGAGCAGAGTAACTTCTTTATAAAATTTGGTATGCCACTACCTAGCTATTTGGTATGCAAAGGTGTTGCAATTACATAAAGAGATTGGTTGACAACATACCTAAATTGTTATTCATCCAGTTTTGCCGTAAGCCACCAGGATTACATAAATAATTATAATCTGCAGTTACTAGTAGCTTGTCTTCAGTAAAAAGTGTGATTCTGAATCACCGGCAACAGGATATTTAGACATTTGCATGATCTGAACCGGGTCAGCAATCTTTTCTTTCCACAAATTTCAAGGACAAAAATCATATGACACACACTGAAACCGCTTCCCCCGGGCATCACAACTGAATCGCTCTTGTATTCTGTGATACCGATGAGTCACCGCAGAAGGAGTTTCCAGGGCAAAATATTTTTGGACACGGGAGGGAGCAGAGATGATATTTCATCTCTGAATTGTACGCAGACTGCGCGCCATGGTCGCGTGGTTTCAGCGTTGCAAGCACTGTGGCTTCCTAGAAGATCTGAGCTAACAACAGCCACAGATTTCTGACACTGAAGCCTTGAAGAAGCAAACAGCATTAGTTACTTTGCGGTGTTGTGAGGACATTCAGTAACATGTTCAGTATTACCGATGTCTCAGTGTAAGGTAAACTGTGAGTATAAACTCACGGGTTGGTGTGAAGGTAATGTCCTCTCCATACATGCAAACCCAGCTGCAATTCTGACTGAAAAATTTTCTGTCCTATTTTCCTAGTCAATACAGCATGATAAGGACAGGTAGGGTTTATGCACTCAAACACTGTGTTTTTCATGAAATGTTCTACCCAGTTGAGTGGCTACAAGTCCCACTAGGCTATGGAAAGCTTGGCTGAACAATTCATAGGTGTACTGGAATCTAGCAAATTTATTCCCTCAAACCCAAATCTCTCTCAGCTGTCAGATGTTAGGTGGAAAAAAAAAACAAAAAACAACCCAAAACATGCCAACGTATTTCAGCATTACTGTGCAAGAAACTGCATCCCCAAACCCTCATTTAATGACCGTTGCTGGCACTACTAGAGATCTAGCAAGCAGCCTTTGAAGGAAAGGCTGGGGCTGCAACTAGGAAGTGTGCAGCAGCTATTTTCAAGTGCACCAAAGTATCAGAGCTTTTCCTCTTATGCTACCAAATGGGAACTACTTCCTGTACCATCTTTTAACATCCTTCGACAAGGGTGACAAAATGCTGCCCAAGTGCAGGTGTGAAACCCACCCCCTTCCCTTCTCTGGTACTTACAGAAGATATTACGTAGAGTGCTTGCACATACAGGTCTTGTCGCACTTGTTCAGAGCGGGACACAGGAGGAAAAAAATCCAGAGAAAACTGAAAAGGAAAGCACAGAAAGATCTGAACTTTCAATTTGATTCAATTACTTTGGTATTCTTCTTCACCTATAACTATATGTCAACTGTTCTTGGAAACCCCAAGTCACAGCCCAGCTCTTGCAATGTAGAGTATGACTTGCAGCATGGTTAGGTTTTTGCATACTGTCCAGAATGCTGCAGAGATTACTTTTAACATAATAGCTTTTGAATTTTTTTTAACATCTGAAATGGTCATACAGCTTGCATATTTTCTTTCGTTATCCACTTGACTAGAGTGCTTCCCTGTGAAGCATTTGCTGTGCCCTTTTTTCCTAAGTTTCATAGGCATTCTGTAAGAACTAGGAAATTTCCAAATTGCCATGTAATTCAAAAGGATCATCATTCTTTCCAGAAAGTTAATGTATTACTGTGTAAAAATCCATACTGCTTTTATTTTCTTATAATTTCCAACTTGTATGCAATAGTTAAAATTAGGCAGCATCCAATGTCTTATTTGTTAATAGAAAGATCATTCGATATTATCTCTAAAATCTTAGCAGCTCTATACATTGTCCAGAACTGGCAACCTATGTGCTTTTTACTGATTTTGTAGAGACTAAAATGTCAATTACTTATTTATTTCACTAGATAATGTATGAGCAATCAGCTATCCTCTGACCTCAGATCCCCCGGGCACTTCCCATCTGTCAGACATTTCTGTAACTACACATGTTCTTCCCCTGGATCGGTCCAATGCACTAGCCTTGTACACGTCCCTTAAAACCAAAAAAAGCCGAAATGAAAACAAGAAAGGTGCCACATCCAAAAAAAAAACTCACCTCTGTTTTCCCTGTTCCTCTCCAAAACTGCAGGGAGTCATTGTTTTGACTCTGTTTGAGCTTCATAATATTCTAGATATATGTGTGTGTGAGACTATCATATGTTCTGTGTTCGGTGCGAGTGAAAGCTTGATCTCTGTTCACTAAGGCACAAACATCTTTGCAACGAGGCAGGACCTCAAGGTATCTCCTGTGAGACTCTGTGGCAGACACATCACAAACATGAGCCCTAAGAGCTGTTTATTTTCCTCTCCTTAATTCTTTGGGTAGGTAATTTTAATGAAATACGGAGTACTTGGACCTCTTTAAAAGGCTAAATGGGGAGTTTCCTGGAAATGTTTTCCTTGTGTATTTACACAGGATCATCTAAAGTATAAATATAGTCCCTGGATAGTTAGCTCACATTGTAATGAATTTAATACAGTGGTTTAGATTCACAGTTGACATAAACGTTTTGCAAATATAGGGCCATTAAAGTCAATGAAGCTAAGTCAATTTACACCAGTTAAGGGTACGACTCTGCGTACAGAAGATTTTGTTCACTGGCATAATGATCCTGGCTTTTACAGCTTCACCGGGTGAGGCAGCTTGTAATACTATAGCGAGTCTTCCCAGAAGAAGGATGTCTTCTCGGATACAGAGGAAATGTACGGGAGAAAGCAGAAGAACTCTTTAAAAAGTTCAATTATAATTAAGAGTAGTGTTGAAAACATCTGCATGATAATAACTTATTGGTGGATGTCCCCATTTTCTAGGTCTGCGGGTGGCTGACTTGCACGGCCTCAGCAGTCAGGGATGCGCAGTGGTAGCCTTGATACGTTTTGTGTCTCTATTTTGCCGCAACTCATAGCCCATAAAATAATCGCGCATCTCATTCAAGCACGCGCACTTTTTAGAAAGGTCTCTCCCACATGTTGCAGAGCAATAGCTCACCACCCCGGGAAGAAATCACAATCATGGCTACCTAGGGGAAGGCTACGAAAAGAGGGAATTTGGGTCACCCAAACCTCCAGGAATTATGTCTTTATTTGGTTTTGGGGTTTTTTTTTTGGTTTTTTTCCCCCCCAGATCACTTGCCTTTCATTTTCGTGATTCATTGGTGAGGAGCTGACAGTATCCAAGGCATGGGCCTGAGAGAAGTGACATTTTTCCTTGCCTGGGCAGGTGAAAACACTTCGAAGTTTGCTGCTCATTTGTGCAATACGTCCTTCCAGTCTCATTTGTGCAATACATCCTTCCAATTTGGAAAGGTGTTCTCTGTAAGCAGAGAGCATTAACAGCCAAGTCAAATCACCCTTTTCCATTTATTCTAAACAATGAAAAGTTTTCTTTATTATTGTTTATTTTTCACTACTGAACTCCCTCCTCTAATCCCTATCTATGCAGAACGTATGCCCTAATAGCAAGGGTCTGACAACCAACAGACACTTCTTAAATATATACAGTTTCTTTTTCTGATTTATTTCTTCATGATGCTCACTTCACCTAGTCCGGTTGTCATGGCCTGTACCTATTCCATAGATTCCAGGAGAGTTTTCTGAGTAGAAAACAACAAAAGTTACCTGACAGCCTTCCCCTCAGCTTATTTTTAATATAAAAATATTGAAATAATACAACAACTGAAAAATACACCTTGACTGCTTATTAACAACTTTTATCCCCTTACAAAACAAACTCTTATTTTATTCATTAAAGGCTTTCCTAATACTTTAAATATTAGAAAAGAAAGTTTTGGGAAGATGTAAACCAAATCAGAGAGAGCACTGTAATGAGTGGAAAATACCAGAAAATGAGTTCTGACGTGGTTATATTGTGAGAAATAATGGATCTTCTTGCAGAGAGAATATTCCACTTAACGTACACACTTTTTAAGTTTACTGGTGGGAAAGTTGTGTAATGCTACGAGGCACGTGCGCCGGTTGCGGTACGCATTTTCCAGCATGCCATTTAAAGCACAGATTGGTACATACCTACTCAGTTTTTACTCATTGCTCCAGGATGCAACTACATTTCCCTTGATATACTTGGATAATAAAACAGTTGGTGGTAATTATCTTAATGATTTCAGCACGAAGATTAGTAACCCTTGTAATTTTTATCCTTGCTAGTATAAATTAGTTTACAAGGGCTCAAAGTACCTGTTAAGCTGCCAAAGCAGTGTACACATTTTCAGCGCTCAAATTAACCTCTGACTTTAGAACAGGAATGCTTTTGTATAAAAAGTGAAGCCTCTCTACTTTTTGAATAGCAGGCATTAGTAATTGAAATACTAGTTGGGAACAGACTGTGGATTTAATGTCCTTGGTTCCAGAAGGGCAGAAGAAATGAGGGGGGAAAAAAAAATGCTACTCTTCAAAATGAAATTCAGATACAAATGAGCTGGAAAAAAAATAATCAGTTTGTTTTTAAATAATGTTCATGCTTTGGAATTATCACAATTACTGTAATATTACCTGAAGTGTATTTTATATATACTATCTATAAACACAATAATACTATGTATATAATATGTAACAATTTATTAATCTGAGTTGATGAAGATCTTCAATTTAATACAGTTCAAAGGCACTTATTTAACTCGAAATGCATGTTGCAGCCCCTCTTTATTCTGCAAGTCACTTGAAGAAATCCTGCTGCAGCGCGAGGTTAAGTAACCCTCTAACCCGAGCACACGAACGCTTGCGGCAGCGACCCCAAGAGTCACTTGTGTAGTCCTAATCTGCTTACAAAAAATTCCATTACGGAATTACCCTTGCCTGTGTGAGCACTGAAATACGGTACATACACCTTTGCACAGGTGAGGATTGCAAGGCACGCAAACGCTATTTTTAAAAAGACCGGTAGACACATACTTTTTCATTAGTTCAATGTTCTATTTAACTTGTGTACTTTCCAATTACTCGGCCAACAATTAGTCCAGGTCTCTTATCTAGAAATTTCTTTGAAAAGACAGTTCCAGCACAAATCAAGAATCAAGGTGTAGACTGTTTAACAAGAACTCTTTAAGTGGAAAGGATGGTTTGAGTTAACGTTTAGATTTTCATCCACAATCAGATGTAAAACTGCTAGAAGCTTACCCGTCTTGCAAGTTCACTTAGCCTGTCCTCGCATCCGAGCGACACACTTGGTTTGTCGGCAACCAAGGAACAGCCCGAAAGACGTTCTCTTATTCTTGTCAAAACTAATTTTCCTTGTAACGTCTCAATGCGTAAGTATACCTTTTATTGTTTTCCTTGTTTTTATTGTTTTCAGTCCTCACAACATTCGCTGACGATTAAAGGTCTAAGAGTAACCACACAAATTTGTCTACAAAACGCTTTTCAGCAACTTTGCCTTTGTTTTTTTTCATTTTCTGCTTTAGTTGGTTTTTACTATATTTCATTTGTCTGTAATGTATCTTTTATTCACGATTCATGACATAGAAACAAAATGGGGCAAACTCTCTTCTTATTTCTTTCTATACTCTCAGTTTCTGTGTGCAGTTTTTGACAACCATCTGTTTAGATTAGACTTCACCTCCTTCTCCCATTCATCCCTGTCATAATAAAATATTGACAGAAACAGTTTCTTCTGGGAAAAGAGAAAGTTAATAGATAAGTGAAAGCTCTGCTTGGTTTTTCATTAAAGTCCTAATGTACTCTCACAACCTGTGTTGTACTTGTTTATATGATCATCTGAAGGTGTAAAAAACTAAAAGATAAAGCTCCAACCCAAACGCTGGATTTCACAATGGGATTCAGACTATATCTAATATTCACAAATTACCGTAGAGCTTTTGCAAATAGCACGTAAGGCGTCAGACGAAAACCTCTAGGTGCAATAAATGTAGCATAAGAGGAGGCTCTTTAGCAGCAGTTAAAGGGGACAAATGACAGCATTGCCCACACTCAGGTCGACTTAAATGAGGAAAAACTTCGTCAGGCAGCCAGGCCTTACCTAACTTCCGTATTTCTCAAATAGCGTTATTTCTGCCCTGTTAGGGCTGCGGGCAGATGAGCAGCCCAGCGACTATCCCTGGCCTGGGGTTCAATGACGGCACAGACACGGAAAGCTGCGGGACGGGACGGGACGGGAGCAATCACTGCACAGGAGAGGTGACAGGGCGAGAAGCGAAACGCCCATAGGGGCAGGGCGGGGGGCAAAGGGGCGAAGGGGGATTTTGCAGGCGGTTAAGGGGGAGGCAGGGCAGAAACGGCCACACTTGACAGGCGCTCAGAGGGGAGCGCGGGGGGTTTCTGGGGAGTCAAGTTTTGCAAAGACAACAGCACTGAGGTACCTGCACCAGCAGCACCAAATATTGCCGAGAGCGCCGAGGTAACTGGCAGAAACACCAAATTTGGGTCTGGATGCAGCAAGCTAGGACCAGCCAGGAAAAGAGATGCCGTGGTATGTCAATCCCACGGCAGGCGCAGCGCGCGATCCCTGACTGCGGCAGCCGGAGCCGGGCGAGACCCCAGCCCCTCACCCCCACAGACCACACGGCCACGGCTGCCCCGGGCAGGGATGGCCGGGGTGGGTGCACCTTCCCCGGCCCCGGGGTCCCCCGCCAGAGCCTGTCCCGGGCTGCACAGCATCAGCAACTACCCACCACCAGTAACCTTCTCCCTGCTCCCTCGGCGCTCGAAGAAGAGCACCCACAAGAAGGAACGTGTAGCTGGAGAGACCTTGCTCTGTAGAAGTCCTCCCTGGCACAACCAGTTTGAAGTTCTGAGGGATCTAACTTGTCTCTGTTTTGCTGGGTGGCTTTGGCAGCTGCATGCCATGATCCAGCTCTTGATGTTCTAATGATTTTGGCTGGAAAGATCCTCAGCATTTTTGTGGTAGGTATACCAACCCGTAGTTGATATTCTCTACTCAAGGATCACATCTCTTCCCACAGCTATAACACGGCTCTGGCAACTCGCGCACCATTCACTATTATCTTGGTCGTGACCCCAGGTCCCTCTCCGAGCGGTGTGTTTCCAGGATATCATCTCGCGCCTTGCAAGCGTGCCCTACATTCTTTGTCCTCAACCTTGCAATCTCGCATTTGGCTATTTTAAAAAATGAGCATTTTTTTCCAAAGAAACGCCTTAGAAAGCAAATTAGACCAGCCTATATATACGAGCTATCTTCATAATTATTTACTGTTCAATCAGCTTTAGTGTCATTTGTACATTTTCTCGGTAATAAGTCTATATATTTTCTTCCAGATTTTTTGCTGATGTTTCTAATAGTACTGGAACAAGTCAGTAAGGATTCTCATTAGAAACATCCCCAGTGGATGATGATATAATATTAGATAAAGTACTTTTTGCCACCTACTACTTTAGCAGTGTGACTGAGCACCTTAGTCTTTTAAGGTTGTTTCTATTAACCCTGTCTCCAGCTTCTAAGATGTGCTGAATTTAAAAGAAAAAACTCAGATATAAGAATCTATCTAATAATTAGGATATTTAAATGGCTAATAGAAAACCTAAGAGACTTTGCAAATTATTTTTATACTCGGAAGCTGATGTTAATCAGAGGAACTTGGTGAAAAAAATTGATTAAATTGATTAGTAAGAGTCAGATGGGGATGATGCTAACAGAGTTAACTTCTAAGGAACATAGCTTCATACCAGTTTCAGAAAATCAGAGATAGAATTAAATTGGCTTCTCTTGTAGCCCTTGTTCCTGAGAAAGAGAAGAGGCAGCAGAGAAATAAAGGAAGTATCAAGAAAGACAGACAAATTGGCTATAGCTATTTTACAAGATTTGATAAGAAAGCAGGATCAACTCCCAATTTCCCCTGTGTCCTTTGTCCTTCTTGTTTAAGGAGGTTCCACTGAATACTAAGCCTAGAGCACCGAGATGGCCTAATTGGTAATTAATGGCTGTTGCTGGCAAAAATAAATACATACTTCAGTTTTACTGGACATTCCAGGGTAGAAATGTAACCAAATATGGGTGCTACTAATTGACTAATTAAAATCTGAATTTCTGGAGTTTTGTGTAGTGCTGTTGAATATTATTTTTAATTAGATGCCAGTTATATAAAAGCCTTTCAGTCATGTGGCACCAATAAGTTCACAATATAAATAGATGTTAAGGCCAAACATTATTATTTGATCACATCCTCCAATATTAATATACATTAATATACTATTATTCTAGGAAAAGAAAACATTAGTATAGTGTTTATAGAAATTGCAAAGTTTTAAATTTTTGCCATGCAACATAAGTAATGCATCTTCAGGAAAGTGTTTAACAATTCTTGAGGTCTCTTCCAAAGATTAACTCACAAGCTCTGAAACACTAGTGTTCAAGAGCGTAGATAAAAGTATATGATAAAATGCTTAATCACTGTTTTGAGTGCAAACCTGAAGGCAACTTTTATTGTGGAAATTCTCTCACATTTCCATTAAATCTTCCCTCTTCTAAGCAGATGAGGGAAGGGAGGAGGAATGATTATTACTGATTTAATTAAGCTACCAAGATTACTGGTCCAGTCCATTGGGAAATGACAACTTTGAGATTGCGAATTGGATGTAATCATCTCATCTCATTACTATTTTTGTCATGAAAATAAATTAATTTTGTATATTTTCTGTTCTCATTACTATACTTGTCATAAGAGGGAACTATCAAAATTCTAATAATACCTGATGTACTTTGGTAATTATGGTACTATGCTCCACAACTTTGACATTTTCAACCCTGTGCTTGATTTGCTGGCTATTCCACTCCTCCCTGTCAGGTTAATAAAGGCTGTAAATATGGAATCAGCTAGGCAATTTGCTACAAAATGCAATTGCCCCACTTTATCCCTTTCCAGTTTTCAACTTATAGTTGAGGGGGAGAGCGAACAGAAAACTAAGCTGAACTGCACTGATATTAGTGCACTTTAAGGTATTGGAATTTTTGTTATGCACCGAACGAAATTACATAATAAATGTGAAATAATATCTCTGGATATCTAGTTTGCATTCAGATCCCAAGATTAAGCTCTTTTTGCAGGTTGTGCTAATGAAATCTAACCCCAGTCGCATGGGTTACAATCAAACAAATGTTTTTGGGTGTTTACACATAGAAACTTTGTTTCAGTTGATTAGTGAGAACATCTTGGATAGCAAAATTTCCATCAAAAGCAAAACAGAAAATCAGAAGCTTCAAAACAGAAAGTTAGATGCTGCTCTTATGTTATGGTCCAGTCTCATGCTCTTGGGAAAATAACTAAAAAGCGGGAACATCAATTTATCAAAAA
>VXBL01010255.1:1550236-1636234 GCA_013400195.1 Aramus guarauna
ACCTTGAATGTCTTAGAGCACAGCCCAACCCAAAGAACTGCAGCAACGTAGGTACACTTAGAAGAAAACCCTTGTGTCCGTGGAGAAGAGAAACCTCCCTCCCTCCCTCCTCGCCCGAGACGCCGGCTGTGCCTCTGCGCTGGTGCTGTGGTGGGGCCGGTACGTCTGCTCTCTGGCCAGCCGCCTCCACGCTTCCTCTCCTTCCCCACCCACCTAGGTGGAAGCCAGTTGCCACCAGTACAAGGGTGACAACAGGGCTGGTCACGCCTGTGTGTCCCGCAGAGTGGTCTCTAGCAAGCCGCTAACGCTCGCAGTTACGTGGCAGGAGCACAGGAACCGGTGAGGTGCACCTTGCATTGCTTTCTTGAAAACCACCGGGAGACCCAAGGAGGCATCTCTTCCTCCTTTCCAAAGGCTTTTGTTCCACAGGTCACACTCTTCACCCTCTGCTTTGTGGACCTGTGGCAGAGAAAGTGACGTGAGACAGGTTGGTTTAGCTGTACACAGTGTTCCAATAACACGCTGCTATATACCGCTCATTTTCAAATGAGGCAATCATTAAACCTTCCTGAAATCAGAAGACCTCTTAGCTTGTGACTGAAGGAAAACATCAACTAACAGAGAACCGAGAAAGGACCAAAATAATGCTAGATAAAAGAAGCTTCGAGAAGATATCCATCTTTTCCTCCAACAATGGCAAAATTTGCCGCTTACTGAAATGGTGCAAAGTTATACTTTGAATGGTAAAGTTTTCCATTCCAAAAATATCTTTCATCATCCATACCTTTTTAGAAATGTGTTTCTCCTGGATGAAGGCATAGCTACACTGATTCATGCATTTGTACTTCTATGCTCTATCTTTGTAATTCATAGGTAAATCTGAAAGTCAAAAATACAGCCCCTGATGGTGCCTGTGTGACTGCCCTCCTTCTTCCAAGGCTCTGGATTTAGTAGGAACATGAAGCTTATGTCGAAAACCTTCCACTGGCATCCAGTCACGGTCTTATACCAGCTGAAAGCCTTGGTTCAAGTTTTCAAAGCAGTTAAGGGATCAAGCTCCAGCTACATCAGAGAATGCATTTTGATCTATAAATCACAGAAACAGTGATATTTTTCAGGGAACACAGAGAGCGAAGATCACAAAAGCCAGAACAAAGCATGCAAGAGCCAGGGAGAATGCATTTTTTCTCTAAAGAGACACAGCTCTGAAGGGATCCTCTGTCTTTCAGAGGACACCAGATAGAGCAGGTCTGATTGCCTTTCCGAAGCATCATATGGCCCCATTTTAAGTGACAGAATACAGTTTTGATCTCTAGCTCAATAATCCTCCCAGAAGACCTCATCAACTGCACTCACAAACTAAAAATTAAAATCCCTAGTCCTCAGAAAGTTTTGGCCTCAAAAAGGCAAAAACATCAAAGCCTTCATAAATTTTATGAGTTATTTTAATGTTATAAGGGTATATGAAGCCAGGTGCTAGTTCGCTACCACCACCTTCTTGATCAACGCCAATGAGAAGAAGTTTCTATCTGGAGCCTCATGGGAAAATGGGCAGTCTTGAAGATCAAAAACAAGACGTTATTTGGTCAAAATAACACTAGTGAGCAGAAGAATTGGACAATACTCATTAACCGTAGAAAGACCCAGATGCTGAGATGCTATTTCTAAAATCTAACTGGCACTTAAACAAAAGTAGTATTACAGACTTGGACATCACATTGCAAACAACTTTGGTAAGTGGCCCATATGAAGTTGCCTGAGCCTTAGTGCACATCTTCCATAGCACTGGGATGGCAAGGTTAGGTTAGCGGTTGGACTTGATGATCTTAAAGGTCTTTTCCAACCTAGATGATTCTATGATTCTATGATTTCAAAGTACGTGACAGTTTGATGCTCACATATTCTTTCGTCTTTAAGGATTAAATGTCTCCCATATTCCAAAATTAATGTTGATCTCCCACCCGTCTAGAGCTTTCTAGCACATATTCTCTAATTTTAAAATTTACAGCGTTGAGCAAATGCCTGTAATGAAAGAGTAAATTCTGGGGAGAAGATAAGGGTTATAGAAACAGCATCAGATATAAACGATGAACATGATTACTTGCAACCACTGAAACAATTTCTATGGAAAAGACTCCAAGTGGCTAGAAAATCTGATAGTAGAAAGAAAAAATATGGCAAATTATTTTTAGTAGATATATTAATCATTTAGAGCTTTTAAATCAAATGAAACAAGTCTGTAGAGAAAAAACCTAGTTCCACTGAAATTTAAAGCAATATTGCCACTGACCTTAATAAAGTCAGTGGGTGTCTAACATGATTCTGCTGTGTCGGGCTTATTATTTTGTCTAGACAAAAGGCAAGATCATATCTGTAAGTCACATAACAGTTCTGTATCTGTTAGGGAACAATAGCACTAAGCAAAAAGATGAGAGATGGATTGCAGCAAAGATTTGGTTTCTTCTCAGGGCACGTGAACTATGCAAGAAAGCCACGTGTCTACCACCTTGCAGAAGAGGCTTCCTGTGACTGCATTAACAGAAATAATTCTCGTAAGTTATACTGTAGCTGGCTTTAATGAACAACAAAGTTTCATTTTAAGCAGTTGGGAAATTCCGAATTTGCAGGCTGGACTGTGCTGCTTTTTTTTAAGCATCGTAAACAATCAGAAATTCATTCGCAGCTTCCTTTTCGCTGGTAACCACAAGCTCTGAGGCAGGTATTAAATACTCCTATTTCAAGCATTCAAAACAAATTCACAACGTGTTCCATATTTATTAATTCACTAAAGTTTGATGGTCACTGGAAAGCAGATGTTAGGGCTTTCCTGGAAATGTAAACATCTGTGGTAGGTATGAATAAGTAGAGCTCTTCTAATTCAAAAATCATTATGAAGGACTGAATAAAAAAGCCTTCAAAGAGCTTAATAAAAATTAACCTCTTCTAAGTAATGTATTTTTACAGAGGTGATCTGAATGCTAATTCTTTCCAGGAGATCTAAGGAAGCCTCAGGCTATATTTCCAGACGGTATATACCAGAAGAAAAATAACAGTTACATAAATATGTGTAGATTATTAGTGGTTGCCAGATAGATTCATTTGATATTTTTATGATCCAACTGTTTTCCATTTAGCCAGCAGACACTGATATTTTTGTTCTGCGGAGAAAAGCATAACAGACCAAATAAAATATTTTATACAGTAAAGCTGTTCTGTCCTTAAGGAACAGAGTTTCTCCATATTGTTTCCATTTGGAAGTTTATTCAGATTATGAACCCCCTGCTGACACCGATACCTCTACTCTCTCTCTCTCCCTTCCCAACTCTTAAGTCAAAAAGTTGGGTCAGCACTTGTGCTCTTACTTTGATTATGCATACTTTGATATTCCCTGTGGAAAGATACAGTACATGCTAAAACTTCTTTATTTTACGGTCTGCTGTGAGCTTACGTATTTGAATGCTTAATTTACAGAGGTGCTCAGGGAAGCGTTGCTGCAAAGAAACCAGCTATTCATCCGTACACAACCCGGATCAAAGCGGTACTTCTCAGTAACGTGTGCTCTATAGCATCAGTTAAATAATTTAGGGGAAAAACCTTCCCCAAAACATCTGTAAGTATTTTAAATTAAATTTTAAAAGTCATGGCTGACTTCTGCATTCCTTTGCGTTTCTGGCTCTTCTGCAGCCTGCGTGGTGTTACCGTGTCCCACGCGCCGCGCTGACTGCCTGAGCGTCAGCGTGCTCCGAGCGCTGCACGCCCGGGACAGCAAGCACAGCCTCAGACCCGGACAGATGCGGAGAAGTCCCAGGCACACTTTCAACTGACCAAAAAGCTACGTACAGCACCAAATTCAGGCCTCTGTGCCCTGCCTCTCGGCTCCGCTTGTTAGCGCGGGCTCGCCATGCCTTGGCCGTGCTCCCACGACATCCATCAGCTGTTAGCAGAGGCAAACCAGCTTGCAGCTGCCTGCCATATACTGCACAAAGTCTGTCCCGTCACTGACACGTCCATAACAGAAAATAAATGTGGAGACTCCAGTCAGGTGCCTTTACGCAGACGTGATTCACCAGCTGAAATGCCTCTTTGGACCTGGGGGGGTCAAGACAGTTGCAAAGAGGCATCAGCCTCCTCTTTGCAGGAGGGAAAGCGCGAGTGATGGAGCTCAGCGTGAGCAGCCGCGGTGCGGACGGAGCCACAGGGTTGCAGAAACAGACATCTCATTTCTATTTACAATATCTGGGCACTAAAATGTTGTGCTGTACAGTTCTGGCTCCAGCATGTGAGAAACAACCTTCTCTGTGGGAAGTCCTGAACCGGAGCAGAGAATGGATCCAGCTATCACATAACACACTTGCCTTTTTTTTTTCTTGAAGAGGGGAATATTTTAGCTGGATCCCAGTTCAGTTCACTTCATAGTATTGCTGTGAGCAAGAACAAACTGTGGGGATGAAATATTTTAACCTAATATTGCTGCCAAACACTTTTTAATGCTGAAAGGCACCCTGAGTTATGGTTTTCATTACGTTAATATTCCCGTATTGTTAAAAGATGCGCTCAGCACTTCAGGATTGCTCAGCATGCCAGATTAAGAAATTACCAGCAAACCCCAAGATTTTCGCGAGGCCGCGGTTTAGGAAGCCAACAGTAATCCCAGTATCGATACCTCAGGGGAGTGAAAGGCTTCCTCTCTGTGAATCCGAACCGTAAGTCATTACAGGACACGGTGCAGCCCGCTAAGCACGAGCAGGGGCTGGGTAGGAAATCACGGCAAATGCAGTAGAATTTATGAACGAATTTCAAAATGTCAAGACGTTCTTTCACAAGCTCTTTGATGGACTGATAAAATGGTTGAAATTTGCTGTGGTTTTAAATGTTCTAATAACTGCAGTATGTCAGGTGGATTTTCACATTTGCCTTGAAGTAGACTTTGGTTATATGACTTTCCTCAAAATAAGGAAGAGTAAAATAAAAGCAAAGAAATACAGTTGACATACCAGTGATGGAAGCAGGGTATATCTGAGGCTAATATTGATTTAAGTAGTCCAGTTTCCAGATAGTCTATTCCACTGTCCTTTTAAAAACAGAATAAACCCAAATTATCTTGAATATATATATTTAACCCATACTTTTACCTCTATATATCTCAAATTTTGATTGAGGCTGAAAAGTAGCAATGCAAGATACCATAAAAAGTATGAAACCATCTTACAAGCTCCCTTCCTCATGAACTCCCATTGACTTCAGTGAAATTATTATTGCTATTGATTACTAGAAATTACTATTGCCATCTTCTGGTACAATCGAAAATTGGAAGTTGTTCTCATTAAAACATGTGTTGAGATTGCTGATGCTATCTAATGCTGGGAATGGTACTCTTCCTTTTGGAGTTGAACATAAAGTGCATAATAGGCGTGTTTTCCCTATAAATAAATGGTTGCGTTTCTCCCCAAAACTTTTTTGTAAACTTAGTATGTATAGAACTCAAGATGGCTCTTGGAAAACAGGAAGAGAGAAACAGTGATGGCAGATCAAGCTCGCTAAACTTCTGCACTTTTAATAAGATTCTTTTGGGATAATTTAATGGTTTGGTGGACTGTGTTTGGCTAACTTTCTAAGAATAATAGAAGTTTCTGTATCATGTTATTGATAAAAAATTACCATCAACCTTACCTAGGCTTTCAAGGATTTGAACTCTGTACCAAAACAAACATACTCTAGCTTGCACCTTAAATGGGTAAGAGTCAAATGTCTGATGCTGAGAGCAAACATTCATGGTTCTAGATTGAAAAGTAAGAGGGAGATCTTCAGACTCATTCAAAAGATCCTTGCGTAATTTCTACCCTCAGTGTGGAAAAAAAAAAAAAAAAATAGGCCAGCCCACTAAAGAACAATCCATTTGTCAAAATGACTCATACAGATAATAAAAAACACCAATTCAAGAGTCAAATCTTTTCATATAAAAGGCTGCTAGAAGTGTAATACATACTCCAGGGTAAAGGATATTGACACATTTTTAAGTATTTTATAAATATTGCAATGACTTCATGGCTGCAAAGTAAAATGAACAAGTTTCAGCCTTGAACTAGGTCAATGAATATCTAGTCAGTAAGGATCAAGTCACAAAGGAATTTTACATTATTTGGTGGCTTTATATCACTATGTATACACTTCCACGTAAGTACAGCTTTCATGCACCAATAACTTTGTGAGATTTTATGGCCTGCATTATATACCCAAGGTGTTTCCAGGTTTTCAAACCTGCACATCTGTAAACTAATTATGCAGAAGGGAATGAAATGCACTTGCTTACCTGTTTAGGTTCAGTAGACTGATTTCAGAGTATTCAGAGACTTAATTTCAGGACAAAAAATAAATACAGAACTTGTTCAAGAACCCACTGGGAGCTTTTCCACTGACTGCAGTGGCACTAACTGCATTATATATGCTCCTTTGTTAATAGGTGGTGCTACTTAAAGTCAATTCTTAAATTACTGGAAATGACTCAGCAATAAAAGAGGTTTCTATTGGCTCTAAGATTAAGTACATAATACCCTCAAAGAAGTGTGTGTGTGTGTGTGTGTGTGTGTGTGTGTGTGAAATAAGAGGGGAAATGAAGAGAAAAAATCACATAGGATGATAAACCGATCCCTTCTTTTTCTTTCCAGACCCAATACCAGACTAGTCCCTGGCCAGATTTAATTATATCAGGGCTTTAGCTTTCCTAACCTGATCCACAGCTGCTCAGACAATTTTCTTCCACCCTCTGTAGGCTTCCTTTTTGTGTTTGACTTTGTCCAGGAGCTCCTTGTTCATCCATGCAGGCTCCATGGCCTTTTTCCCTGACTTCCTCTTTATGGGGATGCATGGCTCCTGAGTTTGGAGGAGGTGATCCTTGAATACTGACCAGCTTTCTTGGGCCTCTTTTCCCTCCAGGGCTTTTGCCCCATGATACTCTACCAAGCAGATCCCTGAAAAAGCCAAAGTCTACTCTTCTTAAGCCCAGGGTAGTGAGCTTGCTGTGCACCCTCCTCGCTGCCCTGAGGATCTTGAACTCCACAATTTCATGGTCATTGCAGCCAAGGCTGCCCTTGAGCTTCACATTCCCCACCAGCACCTCCTTGTTGGTGAGACCAAGGTCCAGCATGGCACCTCTCTTCATTGGCTCCTTTATCACTTGAAAAAGGAAGTTATCCTCAACACATTCTAGAAACCTCCTGCGTTGTTCCTGCCCTACTGTGTTGTCCCTCCAACAGATATTGAGGTCATTGAAGTCCCCCATGAGGACCAGGGCTTGTGAATATGAGGCTGCTCCTACCTGTCTATAGAAGGCCTCATCCACTTGGTCTTTCTGGTCGGGTGGCCTGTAGCAGACACTCATTATAGTGTCCCCTGTCCCTGCCCTCCCTTTAATCCTGACCCGTAAGCTCTTGGTTGGCTCCTCATCCATTCCTCAGTAGGAGCTCCATGCACTCCAGCTGGTCATGGACATTGAGGGCGACACCCCCTCCTCATCTCCACTGCCTGTCCTTCCTAAAGAGCCTGTATCCTTCCATTCCAACACTCCAACGGAGCCATCCCACCACGTCTCCACAATGCCGATAAGATCACAGCGCTGCAGGCGTGAGTACATCTCTAACTTCTCTTTATTCCCCGTGCTACATGCGTTTGCATAGAGGCATTTAAGTTGGGCCCCGATGCAGCTGACCTACCGGCTGGAGTGGCTGGAATTCCTTCCTGCTGCAGTTCAGGGGCTCTCCTGCTGACCTGTGATCCTTCTCCTGGCTCTGGACATCTACTGCTGGCACTGGCATCAAACTGGTAGGAGTGGGATGGNCACTGGCATCAAACTGGTAGGAGTGGGATGGATTGTGGTTCCCCTCCCCTGGCAACTTTACTTTAAAGCTGTATTCACCGGCTTGGCAAACCTATGATTGAAGGTGCTCTTCCCCTTCTTTTCTGACCGACGGACCCCATCAGCCCCCAGCAGACCAGGTTTCTCAAAGCAAGTCCCACAGTCTAAGTAGCCAAACCCCTGGCTGTGGCACCAGTCCTGTCACCATTTATCGATTTGCCAGATTCGACTGGCCCTTTCATGCCCCTTCCCTTTGACTGGAAGGATTGGTGAAAAATCCTACCTGTGCTCCAGAGTCCCTTACCACCCCCTCCGCTTGTGCACCCTGAAATGCAGAGGGCCAACCCGTAAGGCTGAAACACACGCCTCAGGGAACTCCAGCCTTTCTCTGAGCAGGAGAGAAAGCCGTAAATTTATAGAAAAGAAAGCGGAAGTGGGTCTATGCAGAATTATTGGTTGTATGGCAAGAGCCTTGCAACCTGAATTCGATTAACTACGAGACTGATAGATCTTTTACCCTCCATAAATTATGCATTATCAGGCAGCCACTGGACTTATACTCTTGAGGTTTAACCAAGCCCCATTAGAACTGAAGACAGAGCAATTTTTTTCTGGCCTTCTTTTCTTGAACACTTTTGCTCTAAGACTGTTTCCAAATTTTATCTGCTAGCTGACTGCATACACTGTTGCTGTGGTTTAACCAGGCAGGCAGCTAAAACAACCACCCAGCCGTTTGCTCACTCCCCACCCCCCATTGGATGGGGGAGAGAATCAAGGGCGAAAAAAGCAAAACTTTTGGGTTGAGATAAAGACAGTTAAATATGGCAGAAAAGGAAGATAATAATAATAATAATAATAATAATAATAATAACAACAACAACAACAACAACAATAACAACAACAACAACAACAACAACAAGTGATGCATAGCACAATTGCTCACCCACAGACCACCGATGTCCAGCTAGTTCCCGAGCCACAGACTAAATCCCCCATCAGCTTCCCCCAGGTTACATACCATGCATGACATCAAATGGTGTGGAATATCCCTTTGGCCAGTTGGGGTCAGGTGTCCTGGCCGTGTCCCCTCCCAGCTTCTTGCGCACCTCCAGCCTCCTCACTGGCGGGGCAGTGGGAGAAGATGAGAAGTCCTTGACTTGGTGTAAGCATTGCCTAGCAACAACCAAAATATCAGCATGTTATCAGCATTATTCGCATCCTAAATCCAAAACACAGCACTATATCTGCTATTAGGAATAAAATTAACTCTACCCTAGCCAAAACCAGCACAACTGTGACCTTGCTATTAGGTCTAGTCCAACTAACAGTTAACGCTGATTCTGTCATGCTTATAATTTATAATTGTAATTTTAAGAAAATGTAGACAATTATTTGTATTTTTATAAGGCTATTTTAACATATTTTACATTTATTTTCAGTTTCAGGAATCAATTTCATTGCCTGAAGTGACAAAAAAATAGCAATTTTTATGTTGCTGATGCATTAATATTTATCTTTTCTTCCTTAATTAACGTACATTTGTTATGGCAGATGCTGTACTGGACCTTTGTAGCATAGAGGAGTTCTCAAATGTCATCCCTCAATTCTCAGACATCCTTCCTTTCCTACTTTAAACCTCTGATCAACTTATCTAGCTTCTGCATTGACACCCCTGCTCACACAATAGTTTGGGGAACGTTCATCCACCAGGAAACAGGGGACATCCTGAGTACTTAAGAATTTTTTTAAATTACATTCATTTTTTATTATTATTGAAGCAAATCAATTACTCTAATTTTAAAGTTTTGCTGGATCCAAGTCAACCATTACTATTGCCTATCATCTGCCAAAGACACATCAAACAAAAATTTAAAACTCTCATGGATGCCAAATACTTTGGCAGCCATCCACCAGTCTCTAAAAAAAACCTACTTAATTTTTCATAGCAGTCGGGGTTTTCTGAAGTTAATCTATTAAATACACAATTACTTTCAAATAACAGTAAGCCAACGACTTGAACCCTTCAAAGCAGCATAATTGAAGTTGAAGACAGCGTTGCTGGAAGGGGTCTCCAAACGTCCCCATCGCAGCAAGGGCTCCTGCGGGTGGAGCAAGACTCCACTGAGCTGGATGCTTTACAAGTTCAGAACGAAAAGGTGGTTCCTGTCCAGGGCTCAGACCTTAAAAATTATTTGATTTTCCCTATTGTGGCCACTTCATTTTCTGTGAAAGACTGATAAAAATCAGCTACCTTCCAATACCATTTCCCCATGGTTTTTCAATAGAAATACATGTTTCCCAGATGTTGTGGTTCGATTGTCTTCTTGATTCCAGCACTGACACTGCAGGTCATTTTAGGAGAGTATTGTTACTTCCCTGCTTCTCAGCTTGCCCATATAGAGAAAGGACAAAATAATGTCTGTTTTAAGTACCTTGAGATCTATGGCTGGAAAGTGTTTCTTTAAGCAGTTATTTCAAAACAACAATGGAAAAATGTTTAAAAGTACTAAAACAAAATTTGAGCACTTCTGAGGAGGATTTTTTGTTATTCTTCACTCCCATGCACAACGACGTATGACAGCAGCAATGGGGAGCTTTATTCGGGGCGGGGGGGGTTCCCCACACTTGGTACACTTACCATCTCTTTCTCTCTCCTCACTTTCCACTACATTTTCTACTTAATTTTTAAGATATATGTTCTTCTTATATTTTGTTTATCACTTTTTATTTCTGCCATTTTAATGACCTTTCCTTTGCCATTAACTTTTCCATTGATGTAAAAGAGCACAGACTAAAGTTCTGCGTAAAATAAGATTAAATAAAAATTGTAAGCGCGTTAGAGAAAATTATCTTTGTTACTAACATACAGCATGCTCTAACCAAATTTGCTAGAATCCTACTCTTTTGTCAAGGTCTGGCCTAAAAGTCATTTTCCTCTGCCCCTCACCAGCACCTTCTTTTACACGAGCAGGAACACATTTTCCACAGATACACCCCTAAGGTTTGTGAAGAAGATGCACATTTTCCTCATGCCCCTTAGACACCTCAGCTCTCACGTCCAATCATAAAATCAGTGATTTAATGGAAGGAGAGGGACCTACCAAGGCTTCAGCCATTTGGAGGGTCTAGGTAGGACTTGCCATTTCATTTTACTTCACTGTCTCTTGCATTAAACAGGCAAAGACAACTGAGGTGAGCAGAGGAAGAAGAGCCAAGAAGTTAACTTGTGCTGTTTTCCTGTTAAGAAAGGGCCTAGGCAGCATTTTGATAGCCTTATGGAGAGAGGTGTTTAGGATGCTTAGAGCATGAGAATGAAAAGAGACAGCGGACAGGTGGGGATTTAGTAGAAATTTGCTAGCGCACGTACACTGCCTCCTCAACACCGGCCCAAATCTCCTCTGGTGGCCACACGTGGTTGTCTCCTGGCTTCTCTATTCAGAATAGTTGCTCGAGGAGGCAACAAACGGAAGACGTAAAAATCGCAGTACCATTTGTACTCAAACAAAAGCAGATTTCCATGCGGGAAAAGGGCAAAAATGGAGGCGTCTGGGACCTGAAAGACAAGGAATAATCTACGTACATGCTGCTGCATGTTGCTGCGTGTTCCTCCTTTCCCTGACTCTCTTGTAGTGGTTTCTCATGCTGCTGAACATTTTTAGACAGAAGCTACCTCTTAAACTGCCCGTTTAAAGCCTTTGCTTATTAGTGTTCAAAATTCCTGAGAAACAAGTTCTGCGAAGGCATGAAAATATTTTGCTAAATAGGCTGGCTCGAGAGTTTGCAAATTGATTGGAGAATATTTCACCATTCTTATCAATGCAAATACTATTTCGTACATGACAACAATAAAGGAAAACAAATCCTCTGAAGTAACTTACATTACAATATAAATAATAGTCAAGTTTTATATAAACATAGCCTGTGTGGTCTTTGCTTTATAAAGAAAGTTCACCACAGTAAATTTAAATTAAGATTAGTTTGTTAAACATAAGGAGTAATGTGGATTTTTGCTGTGCATCCAACGGTTGTTTCTAACACTAAAAATAACTTTTTTTAACAGGCTTTTCTGGCTTTATTTTCCTGAAAATCCTATAATCTTTATCAAAAGTAATGTTGCGTTCAAGCAAATTCTTAGCAAGAGAATGATAAATATTTTCTGTATTATTATATTGCTAAAAAGAAGCAGCAGTGTTTATCAAAGAAAACATGACACACAGGAAGGAAGCTGCATTTTCAATTATCCCAGTTGCCGTTTTGCACAGAGAAGCCTTGTGAGTTTGGGTAGTTTGGAGGGGAGAGGGGGAGCATGTCATATGTTTGGGGTTTTTTTCTATGAACAAATGTTACATGGATTCATCAGAACTCTCATAGTAAATTTTCTGAAAGTAGAGTTGCCTTCCGTTGGGTTTTGGTGATACAGTTATACTGTTATCCAGCCTGTGGTACTGGAAAATTATATTATTAAGTAAAATGGCTTATAAACAGACATGAATCCTTTAGGATTAGTACAACAGAAAAATTATGGGGTTTGGTGCAGGCAAATAAAAATTCTAGCCATGTTGTCATTGTTGATTCTATCTCCCATAAAAACATAATTGACTAGGCAAAATTTATTCAGGGAGGTAAAACTTGTGTATAAAATACATTTACAGTTTCACTTTAGAAATAAATATTGACAGCTAATAAGTACTTGGTGTTAGGGGAAGAAGAACTGAAGGAGCAATAATCACATGAAATTGCAGTAAGAAAGAATAAACCACAAGAGAAGACAATGAATACAAAAAGTTAATATTCACTATAATAATTAAAAAGCACATTGCAAAAATGAAAGAGGAGAAGAGCTTGTTTCAATATAAAACAAGCACAGAAGTTTCAATCTTTCCTGCATCTTTACTGGCAATAGGATTTTTGTGTGTTTCCTGGCAAATCTCTCATCACTTTTGGTCCAAATTGTTCTCTTGTGGGACTATTTCCATAACCATGAGGTTATTAAGAGTTTGAGGTATTTTTTATCAGGGAAAAAAAATATTCTCATGACATGACATGATTTCCCAAGCAAAGAATTTCTTTGTTTATGGCTGTGCTGCTGTGCCTTTCCACCACAGAAATAGGGACGATCTGTTTGCTTGCTGGGGAGGAGAAGTAAAAAAGCCACACTGGAATTCAAGAAAAAACTCCAAACCTTTTGTTCCTGTAAGAATTTCCTCACCCTCTGTTTCTTCTTGTCTCTCTGTACTCACTGAACTTTTCACAGATTTGGATTCTCCTTGGCTGGTTGCCTCAGCAGCCAGTAACACTACGAGTTCATTGATGTTCCCCGCAGAAAGTTTTTTGCATCTTCCGCAAATAACGCAAGCTCTGTTTTACCCTTCCCTCCCTTCCTCGTCTTGAATTCCCCCTTACTCCCTCTGACACCTTCCATTTTTGAAGTACAGTGGGTGTGCATTTTGGGATGCTATCATGTGCGTTGCATTAATCAAACTTGGGGGTAGGGATGGAATTTTTCGGTGAGATTTTGGTTATTGACTGTTCAGAAAAGTTGGCTGGTTTGGGGAGTGCTTTGGAGTTTTTTTGCCTTCTCCCCACCAGGAATCCAAAAGATGAGCTTGGACATAAATGTTCTGCCGCTGTGTGGGACCACTGGAGACACCAATTCCACGGCAAGCCTGGGTCCTTGGTACGCTGAGGCTGAGTCAGAAGGAGGAGTCTTTCACTGTTCAGTCTTACACCAAAGGAAGCAGACTAATAAGGATCAATGTAAGGGAAATATAAAGATTGGACTTGGAGAGCAGGAGTTGTCCTCTGTTAAGGGATCAGTACTGTAGGAGTTATCTGTTTGTTGCTAGATGTGGCATCAGATAAAGCTCTAGGCTTTTAGGATTTAATTATTTATTTTTTGTCCTCATCTGCCCGGAATGACAGCAGGTAAACCACACATACACCTCTTTACCCAAACCAGTAGGTTTTTTCGCCTTACATTACTACTGTAGAACAAACACTTCTGCACTGAGTGAACAAGTTTCTTCCCCTTCTTATGCATAATATTCTCTGAGCTGCATGCAAATCTCC
Organism: Aramus guarauna; assembly: GCA_013400195.1. NCBI lineage: Eukaryota > Metazoa > Chordata > Aves > Gruiformes > Aramidae > Aramus > Aramus guarauna. The sequence goes on from VXBL01010255.1 coordinate 1,564,158, forward strand.
ATTAGCTGTGATTGCTATCAGCAAAGGATAAACCCACAACCATCAGATCCCAGGCTTTGTAGCCTACAATCACCTTTTACTTCTATGGTATCTAAAACCTACCACCCCTAAAGCACAATTGGAAGTCTAGTTTAATTAATCCTTTTCAAAAACAAGCCATTGGTTTGCTCCAACTTGTTTCATGCACTACAAAGAATAAACCCGAGGCCATACTCTCCTGGTTACCACAACATGATAGCGTGCACTTACACCGGGCCATCTGGCTACCTAATTGTATCTTGTAAGTGCGAATCTAAATGAAATGTTGCTGTTTGTGGATAGTACACTTTGAACAATGAAAATACCAGATGATCATTCACCAGACTGATATTACATTAAAACTTTATAATAACAAGCAAACTCATGCTGACAAGCAGAGTCTAATAACATCCTGTCATTCGTCATAATTAGGAGCTTGTGATAAATTTGATGTTCTTCTCTTTGTGTATAACTATCTCTTTTAAAAGTACTTGCTTTCCTTTTAAGATTTAGTTTTCATTAGAGATCATTAGTCATTGTGTTCAGACAAGGAAAACAGGGACCATAAACAGCAAAAGATGTTAACTCTTCCATGCAGTTTGCAGATGCAGTGGATGACACTACGAGAACATATCAAAGAAAAGACATAACGATTAAATGCATGCATTTCCCAGAGAAAAAGGAAGACTTAAATCCTTTTAAGTTAATGTTATAAAGGGTTGATGTCCTCTGAATTTAGGGGGTGCTGAATAATTTGATAAATTATTTAAACAATTTGTATAAATAGTTGTAGACTATAAGAGAGATTCCACCCCACCATTCTCTCACGCTGACCCACCTGGGACACACTCCTTGGAACCACCAGTTTTAGTTCTCTGTGAATTTAGGGGGTGCTAGTAAGCATAACTCGGAAACTGTATTATCAACAGGTCTTAGGATGGCTCTTAGCAATAAAGATGTTAAAAAGAAAAAAGAAAAAAGAAAAAAAAGAAAAAGAAAAAGAGACAATAGAAAAATGTTATATCTACCCAATCTACAAAAGCTGAAGAATCTGGCTTGAGAAACAGACACAAATCCCTAGTCTGTTGGGATCCAATCCTTGTAGACCCAATTTTCATGCTGGATTAACTCCTGATGATGACTTCAAAAGGACCAGGTTTTCACCTCAAGTGTTCAAAGCAAAACTGAAAAGCAAAAAGCCGACGCAGGACTCCCCAACCCGGTTTTGATGTGGAATGTGCTGCACAGGATGACTGGGACTCACTGAGCAGCCCTGATCCTCTAATCTGCATTGTTCAAGAAAAGGATTTTGAAATGCATTTTGTGGTGCAGAATTATTTTGTGGTGCAGATGATTATGTAACCTGATACAACCTTTTATATAATTTAACATGTAATCATCAGATTCTGTGCAAGGGAAACATAGCCAAAACGTGTGGGATAATGTCTTATTTACAGCATCATATAGATCTGCAAAGATATGCCTGATGCGTACTCTACATATTATTCAAGTGAACGCAGTTTTAGGGATAACTTCGCTACATGTTATACCAATACATTATATTTTTATTCTTAAATATCTCATTCTACAGCTTTTGTGTACTTCAAGCTTTCTGTGTTTTAATTTTCTTGTCATGTTTAAAGCAATATATCAAGCTGAGCTTCATATTTAAGTCCAAACATGGAACAGGTGCATCTTTATGTTTTGACTAGGAAACATTAGGCTCTGTATCAAAAGCTGACTAAAATCTTTTCAAAATACAGTGCTTGTTACAGGGGAGCAAATTACAACAACAACAAAGAATTGCATTTCCTATCTCTCAGCAAAGCGGAGGCGGTAATGATTCTTCTAATGGTAAGATGATAATTGTCATGTAATGTTATAATATCTGTGCTTGGAGGTGCTTTTTATTTTCAGTTTTTATCACCTCTTCTGAAAGGCTGCACAAGCTATAAATTAGGTATTACACAACATCTGGGTGAGCAGAGAGTGAACGCTGCCCAAACTCAACACCGAGCCAGGCAATAGAAAGTTCATTTCATGTCAGGAGCACATCATTGAAGATTCCGGCCAGAAATCAAATAGATACCTAAGGATGAAAGGTGATGATAACCTTGAATATTAAATGAAGAAATGTTTCAGAACACAATTCTGCATTTTCTAATGAAATGACAAAGTTGTTTCCACTTTGGAAAGTGTTTTTGACAAGGCTCTGCGTTTGAGGTTAATGTCTGTGTCTAAAGGGCAAGCATTACGGTATAAGAGAAAAGTTGGTTCAGAAAATTACAGACCAAATGAGGAAAAACAAATGAGTAGTGTTAAATGGGTCCATAGAACAGTAAATAATAATGAATCATAAAAACAATTTTTTTTTCATTTAAATGCTAATATCACCTTTCTCTTCTAGAAATAAAGAAAATTAATAGGAGCAACGTTAATGTACTTAGTTCAAGTCCAACAACCAGTAGCTACCAGCAGGACTTTTACCACTTTGTAAGGACATGGGACATTTCATAGCTATGTAACTTTGCAGCTCTTTGCGCTGAACTAAACGACGTCCCACAGTTGTTCCCGTTCCTGGTTTACTCTACCCCATTACCCTAAGGTGAAGTTGAAACATCCAGGAGTATAAACAGGGAAAGAACAGCGTTCCTCTGTGCGGGGGTACTTCAGCTCCAACAGCGTGTGATTTGGTACAGAGTCAAACACGTAGAGCTCCAAGCCCAGCTGTGTGTCCTCTCTCATCCAACACCTTCTACTGTGGGTACTCAGGTGCATCTTCACCAAAATGATGGTGTAGATGGAAAATACGTCTCTGTTCAGACCAGATGCAATAAAAGAAGTTGTTCTAAGCTGACATTCATCTTGATAATATCTCTGAAACCTCTCCCAGACCTTTGTACCCAAGTTGTTTGGCACCCACACTCAGCTTAAATGCTGGTAGCTACAGGTAGAGCAATATGCCTCCCATCCTCCATGACTGTGGTCAACAGCGTGTAGATATGCTACTAAAAGCTGCCTTTTAAATGGCCTCTGTTCAGGTGTGAGAGAGAGGAAGAGTTTGGGAACCAGGGGGTAGCTGTAGGAAAGGGAAGAGCAGAATACGAGAAATGGGGGTTCGGGTGTCACTATATTCCTGAAGAATGGAATGAATATATTTGGAAAGTTATTGCTATTACAAATCAGTTTTCACATACTTATCACTAATTCTCTTTTCAAGCCAGTATAAAGTTTACCAGCCGCATGCCCTACAAATGAAGCAATTTTCCTCTCTCAGGATTTACAGGAACACATTCTCCATCCATAGGCCCTGCCAGAACTAAACAAACAGACTCGTTCCTCCCTTGTGAGGCAGGTGATCCCCCAGCAAATTGACTGCAGCAACACTCAGTTTCTCACTTATTGGGCCTGAGCCCATCCCCAGTTACACAGAAACAAACGCACGGACCCGCAGTGCAACCCAGCACTCCCGCACCTGCACTGGTGGCCAGGGCACTGGCGGGACTGGTGGCCACCCCCAGGCTTTTCCCAGGCACAGCGAGGAGGTGGCACCAAGAGAGAGATGACCATCCTCATCTGGAAGCTGCTTAGGACGGGCACAGTCCTGCCATGCTGCTTGGCATGAGGGGCGGAAAAAGGGATGCTGCCTGGCAGACGAAGGCAGGGGAATGATAATGGAGGAAAACGGCGTTCTCCACCTGAAAGCAAAACCCAACGCTTCCGGGTCTCTCAATGCGAAGACCCGCTGTGAAGCTGTGCTTACCAACGGCAAAAGGCAATGTGTTTTCACCCAACGCATGCCTACAGGAGCCCACTGCTACACGGGGGTTTGGGGGATTTCGATGACCAAGGGGTACAGGAGAGGATGAGATTCGCCCGTGCCGGCAGGCTCACCCATGGCTCTTGGCGGGGTGAGCTTGGCTGTGGCTGCTGCCCAGGGCTGTCCCCGACCTGCTCTTTGCCAGCACACGGCTGGCGAGAGGGAAGAGACCGGAAAGAAACAGAAAGGGACTGTACAAGAGAAAAAGATCACTTTTTACATCACCTCCTTTTTTTTCTTTTCTTTTCTTTTTTTTCCTTAATTGTTTGAATCTATCCGCTGGCAAACGTGAATGTTAGGCTACACGGATCTGTCTTCTCACCTGGTATGGGAGCTCTTTATGCATTTCGTTACAAAAGTATGATGCCATACCACAAAACACTCTCTCTGTTGTCAGGGAGAGATTAAATTGCAACCCAGCAGTGCATTTCACACACACTAAAGTTTGAATGTTCTCATATAGTATGTTTGATTAAAATAATTTTAAGGAATCATTTATCCAATAAAACCTATCCAGTCAACAAGCATTCAAGGCTTGTTGATAAAAATGTACCACTAGGAAATTAAAGCTATGGCCTAAAAATATTTTAATGGTGGTCCCAAATTCATTGTAACGCCGTTTAGCAAATCTTACACGTGGCTATAGAAGCACTCAGAGTAACAGCATCACGTTTCTAGCACATAAGAAATTGAGTCCTAAATTCTTGCTGTGTCTTCTCGCCGTGATGCTTTGGCGTACAGTTTGCATGAGAAAGAGCTCATTATGCCCCACATGATCCCAAATGCCCAGCAGAGATAACAGTCTAAATCATTTGTTCTCTTTAAAATAATTTATTCATAGGTAGGAATATGAAAATGTGCCCTTTATGAAGTTTATCTGTATCTATAGCAAACACAACTTAAATTAATTCTTCATCTTCAGGACTGGGAAAGTTTGACTAAGGCATTAGGGATTTTTTATTAACCTCCATTAATTCAGTAGTCCTACCACTTTGATAACAAATAAAAATGGATGGCTAAGAAGTTTCTTCTTATTAAAAGGTGTGAGTGAGTGCAATTAAACATGCCCTACATCTCTCAAGATATATTACATATTCTGATATAACTCCAGGGTTAATAAGGAAGTACGTGACGTTTATTAGTCTGTTGACTAGCGATGACATATAGTAAGTACATCATTTCTGTGGTAGGAGGAACACACAATGACTGTTCTTAATTTCCCTCGCAGTTTTGATTTTATTTTTGGCATTTCTACACAATCCTGAGATATCCCACTGCAATTTAATTTTAATTAGATCAGTAAATAGGATGATGAAAGCCTTTCTTTTTTTTTCATAGTATTCAATGAATTTCCCAAAGATCTACAAATCTTACATAATACTAAATGAAAAAATATTGAAACCTGTATGTTTTACAGGACCTCTGCAAACCCCTTGTACTTCTGGTCATTTTCAACTCAAACCTAATTTTCCTTTAATCTAACTATTTTTCAGTGTCTCAGCTGCTTAGAATCAGTCCTTACCTACTTTGATTTAAAACAAAAATTCCAGTCCAGACTTTTAACAGGTTCATATTCACATGCTTTTGGGACCAATCCATATTTAGCACAAGAAATAAATTAAAATAACCTAGAATCTGACCGTATAAACTTTCTAAAGTGAAAAATAATGCTTGAAAGAACTGGGGAGAAAATGCCAGTCCACGCTAATTAACATAACACAATGAATTAGGGAGAGGGGAGGAAAAAACCAACAACAACAACACGCATCGGATGATGTAAAGAAAATGGATACAGTATGCTACTAATATTATGACATTGAAAAAAAGCATGCACACAATGTTATACCATTTAAAAACTAAGTCAAGATAAGCCTGCTTTATGTGTCATTTAGAATGAATAGATTATATTAATATACAGTCCATATTTTAAAATTACCTCTAAAATAGAATGAATAATGCTTTTGCTCCCTGCACAAACTCCTTTATCTGCACCGTAAAACCAGAGTACTGAGTCAGTTAAAAAATAAAGCTCCTTAGCTTAGATAAAAATTCAATGAAGAAAAATCATCCCTCATGATGAAATACTGAAAATGAATTATTTTAGTTGCTTTTGCTCCTTGCTAGAATGCTAATTATAAAAGCGTAATTTAATTTTAGGAACAGATTTGTTAAATTTCAAAACCTAATGTGAGTTCATCAAACAGGAAGACTCCCAAATGCTAGGTGCTAAATCTAAAGCCCAACCCCTTCTGAATCAGTTTTCTGCAGACATCCAATTTATGACAGCTCCTTACCTCACACATACACATGTTTGTGTGTGCGTTTTAACAGGCCGATGGGGGAGAGGAGGATATTTCTATGATGAAATATGGAACATTATAGCAATCATTAAACAGGAGTTGGCTGAATTTGAATGCAATAATCAGGTAATCTGTATTTTCTGACAGCCAGCTGTTACTCTCTACGTGAGCTACCCTTGGTTCCCTGGTCCCACTACCTATTCAGAGGAGACAGGTGGACCAAGGACCCCGGCGTTTGGTGGTGGGCTGTGCCTTCCTGGTTGCGGACGTTTGCTTTTGTCTGCAAGCCCAAAGTTCTTGGCCAAAGCTAGCGAGGACTCAAAGAGCTATGACACATGTCCATAAAGCCATTGCTTTGTAACAAGCAAAAAGACTGTGATATTAATTGCTGCAATGACTCATTCAGTCAAATTATCCATGTTTGTATTGCAGCTTGGTCACAAAGGTCTACCAATGTACTCCTCCACGGCAGAAGCAACCAAGGAACTCCATTGCTTTTACAATAACATCTGACTTACTCTGGTTTTTAATAGAGAATTTAAACTTATTACCTCATATTTTCCAAACTAAATATACAAACAGATCTCAAAAAAAAAAATTCCACATTTTAAGGCAACTGAGATTTTTTTTTCTCTAGTCTTTTTTTTTTGGCGGCTTTTTTTCTGTCCTTTTCTTTTTGACACTGGAAAAAAAGGATAAAAAGAAAACACCTCAAACCCAAATAAGTTAAGACTGTATTTTCATTAAAAAATAGATACTTTCCCTCCAAATCAAAAAAGCATAAAAAAGGTCTCTCACTTAAGAAACTGTAATTAAAACTAGTAATAAAAAACATACATTGTTTAAATATTATTTCCGTAAGCAAGTTTTTTCCCTAAACATGTAAAATGAAAGGTGATCTATGCAATAACATAATAATTTATTATACTGACAAGAGTATAGAACTAGATCTATGAAATTATTTCTGATTTACTGAGAGGCATTAAGATACTACAGTGATCAAAGGACTGAGACTAATGGGCCAGAAGAAAATACTAATGGTAGCTATGGAACCTACCACAGCTGGCATTCGTCGCCCACTGGAAAAGTGAAACCAGCCTAATTATATTTATTTATATTCACATCTGTACGTTATTGCACCAGAAGGCTTTATGGGAAGTGCTGGACTTTGATTGCAAGTAACTTGTTGGACTCTACATGTTTTCATTACCTCCTGGCCATCAAAGGACTGCTGCTGTAAACTGAGACCCTGTTTATATTTTCCTCTTTTGTGATGACTGGAAGGTCTAAAAACTTATTTGAAACCATCACATTTTGGACCCTCAGTTTAATCTCATTGCTACACCAAGCAATTTTTAATGGCATACTTTCATCCTTTTATGAAATGCAATTTTTAAGAAGCTCATTAGAGATTTTTGGGTTTTTTGTTACATGACAAAGAACTCAGATATGTTTATTGCTGAATCAGTAACACCTCAAATGCAGTATAGTAAAAACTTTACTTTCTGATTTTTCTGACACTATGAGGAACAGCTTGAAACTAAAGATTGCAAAAAAAAAATAAAAAAAATTGTGGTTTATTTTTGGTTTTGATGGAACAAGCGACAGGCCTGATCTGTTGCATTTGACAGTTTATATCCCCACAGCCTGAGCTGAAAATCTGGTTAGGATTGAACAGATTTATCTGGATTCCCCAGACTCGTCTTTACCTTGGTGATATCGGTTTGTGACAATAAGTTGAGTTTCTCTTTCGAAACAGAGAGCGACCCTGGCTGATGCCTTTCCCTTCACCGCTGCTGGGAGAAAAGCTCTTGATTTTATAGCATAACGCTATCCCCACCAGCGGATGGGGCAAAAACATGCCAAGAAGCCAAAGGGCATCTCTCCTCAAGGCAGTTGTCACCCACCCAAGGCACCAGGGGTGCAGGGCAGCAGAGGGGCAGTCCAAAGGGGTCTGTCCGAGTGAGCAGGGCCAGCCCAAATACAGCCACGACATTTCCGCACCGAGCCCCTACACCCTTGTAGCGCCGCAGACCATCACGTTGGACCTCTGCTCCGCTGCTGTTACAATCAAAGGACAGTGCTGTACGTCACTACGGCATTACTATAATTATTAATAAATCTTCCCAGTCAGGCTTTTCCAGGAAGAAGGGGGTCAGTGGTGGGCAGGAGGCAACGCCGTGTCCCATGGGCTTTGCCAACTACTGAAACTGAGCAACTCCAATGAAATCTTGCCATCGGGTATGTGCGGGCGTGCACTTACACTCACATTTAATTTCCAGTTTAAGCAGCATGTCAGTAGTGGTATTTTATATTTTTAATTTTGCTCCCTTAAGGTGAAATAGCAAGGTGCGATGCTGGAATGTAGATAAATAAAGACACAGTCGTGGGGTCACTAAGTCACCCTGGTCACTATCGGATCCAGGGGAATCTGGAAGGCTTTGTGCACTCGAAGTATTTGGAGTCTATTTAGTTGCCAAATTTAGAAGGAAGAGAGTATATATAGAATCAAGTAATCAATGGTCCCTAGAGAAGAGCAAGTGTAGATAGATATCCAAACTCAGATGTAAAAAAAACAGGTGAAACAAGTCCCAGAATTATGTTTTGGATTGGTTCAGAAAATATGGACAGTGACATTTACCAATTTTTCCCCTTAATTTTTATCATAGCATTTGTGGATAGATGTGCTTGCCTGTATGGCATTGCTTATAATAAATATTAGAGATTACATATCTCTAATGTGTGATATTTAACCTTGAATTTCAGTAGTAGCATGCACTCAACTGTTGCATATTTCTAGATTAGTAAAATTAACACATTTTTTAAGACCACCTTAAAGACCTCTGAAAATTAAACTGAAGATGGCTAAGCACTCAAACTTCTTGGACAACTTTGAAAATTGCACCTGAGCACTTCTCATCCCCTGCTCTTCCTTATTGTCTGTGCAAGTATAGAGCTGTTGGGGGAAAAGAAGAAGAAAATAAAAAAGCAGCATACTGTTGTAATAAACATCCCAGCACATTATTTTGAGAGAACAGTGAAATGCAAAGCAGCAAAATGTTATTACTCAGTTTAGGACTTTATTTTGTCATTTTAATGACTGCTATTCTTGTTTAAAGATCCATGGAATCTTAAATAACTCTGAACTGCCAGAACCTCCACTTTAAGTCCCGTTTCAGGAGATTTCCAGCACTGCAGTGCTCCCTAGAGTTACGCTCACGAACAGGTTCAGTTCTGGCCTGAAGTTTGACCATCGCCCAAGAAAGTCCAAGCAAACCTCAAACCACTCAGCCTTTCTGGATGCTCAGACATCCAATGGGAAGAGGAGTGGCCACGGAAGGGTTCTCCATCGCTCGGGTTTGGTGCTGGGACCTCACGCGTTTAATGTTTGCATGTTTCTGGTATCCTGCCTACTGTGAGAACATTGGTAAGCTTCCTACACAGCCTATTCTCTATTTTCTTCTTCGATGTCTATCACTTTCTCTTTAGAAATAAAGATATTGATGTTTCCCTGCCTTTTCTGCAGTTAGTTCAGTTTCCAGCCTATTTCTGGAGATAAACTATCAAGCGATTCTTCTGCTATGCACATGGAATATTCATGACTGATGATAGAGGCTACTACTAAACTTCCTGAATTATAGTAGCAGGTCTTTCGTTTTATATCTTTTTACCATTTTTTTTTAATGTTAATACAAAAGAGTGAAACTTGAGTTTTGGCAGCAAAACCACAATTTTTGCTCTATTTTAGTATTTACATTATTTTTATGTAAAATAACAGGAGAAATACACTCTTTAAGTATAAATTAAATTATAAATTATCTAAAATAATCTTTTATGCTGATTTATTCAAACTATTAAAAAATGCATCTCTCTCCATTCATACCATTATAAAATTAAAGAATACAGTCATGAAAATTAATATTAACAAATTGATGAAGTGCATAAGAAATATAGGGCAGCACTGCTAGAGCACAATTTCAGGAAGACAATTTATTATGAAATCTCATAGTTAATAAGGATCTTGTTTAGCAACAATTATTTTCTTCAAGTTGCAGCATAACCTCTTTTGCACATCAATGTAATGTAAAAGGAAGGAAAGTTTCATGGTTTTCAAAGAGGCCTAAGGATATTCCACTTGGAAAGATAATCCAAATTGGGCCTAAACCTCTTAACTATCTTTCAAAGTCTCACCTTTAATGTGGAATATTCCTGGAGACTTTGCATTTTAAATTTCTAAACCTACTTTATGATCTTTTTCCATTACAAAATGTTACTTTTTCCTTTAAAAACAAAAGAAAAAAAGAAGTTGGTCTATCAACAGCTATTTAAAACACCAAAAGCAACAAAAAGTTATGAGCTATTTTCTGATGAATCAGCTCTTGTCCCAGGTAAACTTTCCTGGAAGAAGCAGCTCTGTCTAAACAATCCACAGGGAAATCCATGTTTTCCTTTTGACAGTAGCTGTTTATTCTGACATTCCACTCCTGAGAGTCTGCTACCCTTTTCTCTGCACCAGCCCTCCTAAAATGATTATTGCAAAGGCCTTCAGTGTCTCTACCTTCCCAAGGAAAACTGAGCTCCCTTAGTAATGGGCTTTGATAAGACATTTGAGATATCAGATCCACCGCAAAACTCTTCAGAGGGCTTCTCAGCCCTCTTTGTTCATCTTATTTGTTAAACTTTCTGCCCTTTAGATGTGTTAGACAAAGACCCAAAGTGTCATATTCATTCTTTAAAGTGTTGATTTTTGTCTCCAAAGCTTTCTTTTAATAACGTTCATTATCTCTCGCAGCAGATGCTGAGGGCGAGCAGGCAGCAGACTGATTAGAAGTATCTCAGATTGGGTACAGCTACTGTTTCTTAAGACTCAGTTCAAAGTGCTTAATCACATGTTTAAATCCCATTAAAGTCAAGTGTTTACTTCAGTTTAAGCTGGACCTGCGCAAAGCAGTTTGTTCTGAGGAAAAATAAGGGGGTATTTTATGTAAGCAGGACACACAGTGATGGGCATCTCCTCCCCACCGTTTGCGACAGACCCAAGCCACGAGATTCGTGTTCCAACCCAGAGCAAAAGAGATTCATGTCGTTCTTTCTTCCAGGTTAACATCAATAATTGTATCTGTGGAAATGCTTTGGGCTACTAAAGCTGATATTTGAAAAGCACAGCAGGATTCATTAGGCAAGTCAACAACTACAGGATCAAAGAAATATCAACAAGCACCAGGACTCTGTTATTCAAGTAGAAACTTTCTTTTACAGTGTTGAACCTCACAGTCAAATTAAGAAAAATACTGTAACTTCTTTTTCGTACACCTCGCATCAGAGGTGTACGGAAATGGCATCAGACCGACACCACAATTCTCAGAGGATTGTTGGTAAATTATAACAGCGAACGCCACAGGTACTTAAGTTGTATTATCTCAATTATAGCATTTGCGTATAAAAACTACCATTGTCAAATACTCCATGACTCACTTTGTAACTAACTTTGAAAGACTTCCATGAAGTCTGCCTTGCTGAACGCACACTTTTTATTCATTTGGTGGATACCTGTTCAAATGCTCCAGCAAGTGGAATGCCTAGGCCAAATGTTGCTTCATTTGGTTGGCTATTTACATCACAGGGTATTTTTTGCCCTCAGTGCCATCAACCGTAGAGACATTTCAAGCACACTTAATTAGTGGTTTACAAAAGACAATTAGATATAACAAAACACCTTCCTTGCTCCAAGATTTTAAAAAATTGAACTTGAAAAGAGTGCTAGGAGAGTAACAAACTCAAGCAAAAAATAAAAATAAATAATTGCAGATAATTTTAAATAGTTGTTGATGTCTTGGGGTTTGGGTTTTTTTCATGAATGCATATTCTGTTAATATATATTTTCTCTTCACTTACCCAGCATGTATTCTCCATTGTAATGGCTATTACAATTATTTATTAATTTCTATCAATGGTTCAAGGCACCTTACAGTGCTCAAGTAAAACAAAATATAGGTTTGCGTGCCATGGAAAACATAAGTATATATACTGTCACACAGAACAAATTCCATTTTCCTTTACTCTGACAATTATTAGACCTCCCACCCTTCCATTCCTGTATTCTGAATAGCCATCTTTACACTATCTTATTTTGGTAAATAACTGTTCAGAATTGTGCTACCTTAGTCAAAATGTCCTAATCAAAACTTAACCGTGGACAGGGCCTTCACAATATATCAGTTTCTCCTACTCTTTCCTTTTATTTTATTTTTTTTTTTTAAAATCCCCAATCTCTGCTTTACTTCCTCCCTTTAGTAAAAATTATGCTGCTGCTGTCCTTTGGGAGTTTGCTCGATTTTTATACTTCCCTACAACACTAAATGTTTCATAATAGTTAAGTTTTCCCTACGATACATTGATTGGTTATTCTCACTAGTCCCCTGTATAAAACCAGAATCAATACCCCTTTCTGACTGTTCTTTAACACATTCATAAATAAGGGGTTATACCTTCCTCTGATGTGTATGTACTTACTTGATTTATAGCAGCTTAAGAGTCTGGGAAAAATCATATACCATTAGCTAGGCAAGGACAGGATTTCTGCGCAGAGTTTCTACGGGAGGAGACACGGGGGAAATCCTATCTGTCGGTTCTCCCCGTAGGAGAAGAGTTGCACGGTGCATGCAGCGCAGTCGCAGAGATTTGGTCGCCTCCGTAAGGCGTTCGGGCAAATACACGGGATTGAAAGAGAAAAACAAACGGCCTTTGGGTCCAAATAACCATCGATGCACACCCGGGCCTCTTCTGCATCGCTGTCAAAACCATCTGAGATTAACACAGGGTGAAGGAGGATAGGCCTGAGCGGCTTCTTCACATTTTGTTCTGGTACTTGAAAAGTCTGTCTTGCTCTTTTCTGCACCCCATGGAGCCACACGTACTGCTTGTGGACACCCTATGCCAAGTGCGGGAAAAGACCAAGAACATCTCCAAATGACAAAATCACCCTGAATTTCCAGTTCAGTGAACTATGTCATGCAATAAGCACAATAATTTGCATGATGACTCCAACGAAAAAATAAAAATAAATATTTCATACATATATAATGGTCACCCTTTCCATAAAAAGGGCATTTCATTTCTCTGCAGAGTTAGAAGAAACGGCACAAAACCCCCCAAACAGGAACATGACTCACTGTAATAACCATAGAATCATGGAATGGTTTGGGCGGGAAGGGACCTCAAAGCCCATCTAGTTCCACCCCCCTGCCATGGGCAGGGACACCCTCCACTAGACCAGGTTGCCCAAAGCCCCATCCAACCTGGCCTTGGACACTGCCAGGGATGGGGCATCCACAGCCTCTCTGGGCAACCTGTGCCAGTGCCTCACCACCCTCATAGTGAAGAATTTTCTCCTAATATCTAGTCTAAATCTACCCTCCTTCAGCTCAGCACCATTACCCCTTGTCCTATCACTCCATGCCCTTGTAAACAGCCCCTCTCCAGATCTCTTGTAGGCCCCCTTCAGGTACTGGAAGGCTGCTATAAGGTCTCCCCGGAGCCTTGTCCTCTCCAGGCTGAACAACCCCAACTCTCTCGGCCTGATAACGACCAAACTGCTTTTCAAGGTGCAGTTGTAAGAGTAGTAATGTAGAAGAATATGAAATCTGGGATGTATTTACTACAGAATATAAATCTTCCTTAAGCAACTCCATGGACAGATTCCCTTTGCCATTAGGTTTTTAAGTTAAACTGTTTCCGTGTAGAACAGGAGAATAAACGTTGAGTAAATGCCACCCATGAGCAGGACTTCAAACTCACTTCCACAGAAGACTAGAACTTAAAAAATTACTGGGCAAAGTTGTTCAATTTTTCCTGATTCTGGATTTCAGGCAGCACCTTGAACCTTTTTTTTTTTTTTAATATTTAGAAATTACATGGAATTTATTTTTTTTTAATATATCTGTCCATCCCTTTTCCCTGCTCATTCACCACACCAATCATCTTACAGTCATTTCTGAAGCTGAGACTTCCACAAAAAAGCAATGATGAGTCACAGAGAGTACACTTTGCTGGTGGTATGGTGGTATCATTATTAGGGTCTCAGTGTCACCCCTGTAAGGCCATTGCTATTGAATGTCTAGGGATTATCTCACCGGTCATCAACTCATTTAATGTTGGAGCATTTTAAAATACTGCTGTTCACAGTAAAAGATTTTATTCAACTGTAGTTAAATGTAAAATCCCAATATAACTTCTTCAAATAAGTCATTTTGGTAATATTTTAATTTTTAATTAAGAACTTTATCTCAAATGCTGGTACAGGATTTTACAGTTTGAAAAACTTGTGTTTATGTGTATGCATCAGGTTTTTATTTCCAGATATCTGTGGGTCTGAGAACACTAAAAAGAATTTTATTATCACTATTAACAGAGATGATTAATGTAACATTTAAAGAAAATGACCCTGGCATTTAAAGCAAAATGATCTATAGGTGGTCAAGAATATTTTTTTTTTATTATATTTTTGCACTGTGCGATGTTAAGCCCTCACTAGTTAAAGTAAATATAAATGCCATTCATATAACTAAAAATAAGTGGATTGTTTATCAAGCATGAATAAACATTAGGAAAGGAGGCGCAGAGCAAGAGACTTCAGCATAATTTATGGTGGAATATTATACAATAGGAATAAAATGCAGCTCTTTTACAAAGACTGGCTCAATTTAGTTGATTAGACTATCTGAAAAACACTTTTTAAAGAGTTCTTAGCCCATTGTTCTGTACTAAAAAAAAGCAACAGACCCCATTAATCCAGTCAAGAATTAATTGAAGCACAGCTGTATATTAAAAAAATTGATTCTATATATTTGACATAATAAATAAGGTCACAGTAAAACTAGGAAGTGTTTGACTACTAATAAAACAATCTAAACCTCAAATATTGTGTTTAAATAATTGGAAGTTCTGATAAGAACCGCTGCCTCCCGGAAGCGGGTCACAGACCAAATCTGGAAAGGCTCTGTACATCATGGGAACTATGCTGATCTCTGCTGATAAAAGATATCATTTAAAATTATTTTAAATTTCTATTAGTTTAATAAAAGTTAGGATTGGGGGGGGGACCCTTTCATTGATTTTATACAGCATTAACCATGGGCTTGGTGCTGTACCAGATACAAGGGAATAGTACTGACGCATACATCGACGGAACAGATTTTGGGCACAAAACCAGGTCTCCCAAGTTTGGAAATGCATCTCAGCCAGCAGGTTTGCTTAAAAAGACCTCCCTGCTGCATCCATCAACTCCTCCTTATGTAACTTGCACATGAATACAGGTAATTTACAAGATATAAAGTGCCTTTTTTTTTTTTTTTTCTTTTCCCTAAATCTTGTCGGAGCTGGTGAACGCAAATGCTGATGTTGAAACTTTGGCAATCTCCTGACATTAAGTAAAACTGTAAATAAGAACAAAGAAATGTAAATGGGCATGTTATTTTCACTTCATTTATTATAACATTTTAGAAGTGTTACAGAGGTGGTGGGTTTTATTTATTTATTTATTTATTTCCCCACCAGCTTTGAAGTTTCGGCTTTTGTTCTGAAGGTAGTTCCCACCCAGGGATTGTCCTCCCCTCTCCGCTTCCCTTCAGACCGATCCACCCCTGCTGTGTCAGCAGCACATGAGCAACGCGCTTCTGAAGCTTCCTGTAATTAAGTTCACCTTGTTGTTTTATAGGTAAACATGTTCAGACTTATTTTGTATACATTTGGGAAATAATACCTTTTTAGAGTCAACCCTGAGAAGCAACTTGTGCTACTAAAATAAACTGCGGCGAGGACCGTGTCCTGGAGCGCTTTTACAAGCAGAAAATTCCCTCGGTGTTTTGGTATTTTTATCAGAAAATAACGAACGTTAATTTCTGTTGGTTTACATCAGAACTAACATAAGTTTACAATAACGTTTGCGTTTATACTGTATCGTACCATGAGATGGCATTCAGCTGACAAAAGCCAAGTACAGAGCTTCATTTCAGACCCCCTCGGGCACCCTGCCTGGACCACAAGGTTTCTGGTCCCCCCTCAGGTCCCCTGTTGTATTTCCCATCCCCGTACATACATTTCCGACATCCTAAGGTAAATTAAAGTTGCGCCAGGCACGTACATTTTGGCACCTGGTTCCTACTCGCTCAGAATTACGTAGATTATTATATAGTAATTTTCTGGCACAGTTCTATGCACGGAAAAAATACCAGCCCAAGATCCTTCAAGGGACAGAAACCCTGATGCTTCACGCCGTGACACAATAACTAATTGACTAAGGAAAAAACACGCATGCTTTTCAACGGTTGGGTGTTTTTTTCACCCCTAATAAGACGCTAATACATAATTCATCGCCAGGTGACAACAGGCTGACTGACCCTTGCCAGCCCGGATGCGGAGGTCACAGCCCTGCGTTTCTGCAGCCCTTCCTCCCTCCTCCCACCGCACCGGGAAACTCCGATTTTTCAGAGGGAGGGATTTTTTCAGAGAGCAGGAGGGACCGCGCGGCTCGGCACGGCACAGCGTTACCACGTAGGTCAGATGGCTTCCACCCACCTCTTCGCACAACGCTGGTTTGAGCCCAGGACCGCTGCTCTGCACCCCTGGCCAGCGACAGCGGGACGCCAGCCATCTTCTGGCACCAAAACGAGGAGTGAGATCTGCTTTTGGCCCCTCTGAAGGGGTTTTAAAGGCATCATCTTTCTGTGCCTCAGGAGGGGGGAAAGACATTACCCACAACCGCAATGGATGCTTTGTACCCTTCATCTTCCCTTTCCACGACGGCACGCTTGCCCCATTATCAAAACCTAATGCGCTCTCAAAACGCTATTTCGCCTCCATTGCCCCAACTTCTTGCTTTGCCAATGCAAATTAGAACTTGCACGGTTCGCCACGTCCTCAGACAACACGCGATGAGACGGTATTTCTGCTTTGTTAAAAGGAGTATCCCCCCGCAAGCTGAAAAGAGCCCAAACACATCTCCTCCTGGAAAACATCATTACCTCAGCTGCTTCAACTGATCATTAGGACTAGTGGAGCTGTTTCTGAAAATGGGCTTCCAACTACAAAGTTGCATTCAGTTAAAGTCTTTCAGTTCAGGGCTCCTTTCTTAATTTTTCTTTTTTTTCTTTTTTTTTTTTTTTTTGAAATATTAGAAGAAAGCTTTCATATTTCTGTGGAACTTTCTTTTAAAAGCTCCGTGAAAGGAACATCTTCATCTTCATTAAAGCTGGCCTTGAAACAGCGACTAATGGGAATGCTCAATATTAAGAACCTCCTTTGAGGGACAGATTTACACTCCAAGGCAAACCGCATAGGCATTTAAAAGATTTTTCAAAACCAGGGCACGGAAAGCTGAGGAATCTCAGCATCTGTGAAAATCTGACTCCAATTTGTAATGCAGAAATCACTTAAAACCATGGTCTTTATTAAGGAAATAAAAATGGATTCTGACTCTTTGATGTTAAACTGGCATTAAAGGAATCTGGAAATCACACAACAGCACTGAAGAAGAAGGAGGAGAGAGATACAAAGAAAATATGTAAGAAGAGAGTAGGATAATAGGTTTTAAAAAAACACCTGACAGGTTTAAATATAAATGTACTCTGCAATGTTATTCCTGCTTGTTCTCTCACTTTGTTGGTCTTGTTCTGAGACACGTTTTGGTAGAAAAGGAATGCGTTTAACCTTTCCGATCCATTCACTTTTAATAGTAAAAGTAATTTTCTCAGGTGGGCACTGAACAGTTGCAATTACAATTTATTTTGCCAGAGAAATTCTTTTAAGACACTAATGGTAAGAGTCGTAGTGTAAGGAATAACAGCACAGCATGTCTCCTAAGCTTGATACCAGCAGCTTTCTGGAAGGCCCAGAGACACCAAATGGGATTTTCTGTTGAAATCTCAGGGTGTTTTATTTTAAATGCGCTTTAGCTGAGGGTGATGAAAAATAATGAAAATATTCTAACTGCAGTCATGCAGCTCCTGCTATTCTTGTTCACAAGATCCATTTAAGCGCTTGCACAGTTGTCTTTGGGCTAGCGAAAATGTAAGGATTATCTTCTGTGAAAGACGAAAGCTTTCACAATTTAGTTTTCATTCCCATTCGCTCCCTGGCTGCTTTAAAGAAAAGAAAAAAAAAAAACAAAACAAAACAAAAAAAACCCACAAAACCAAACATCCAAACATGGGATACCTAGTAATTAGGCTATTTCTTGTTAAAGACCACTCTAGAGGTCCCTCTCTCGTTTGACACAAAGATCGCTTAAACATCATATCATACATGACAGGTGAGTGCTACGGACAGGAACTAATAGCAAAAAAATGAACTACTATAATTTTTTTAACAGTTGTTTTCTTTTAGCCCACTGCTGGCAGTACATCTCTTCAGAAAGTTCTAGTGGGTTTGGGTTTTCCTTTTTTGGGAGGGAGAGGGGGTTGGTGTTATTTTTTAATTTCTCAACTTATTTCAACAAGCAAAATAAATGTTTAAAACCCCTGGCTGATGTTTTTTCACTGCTGAAGCAGTTCTTCATAAATTTCTGTACTTATTTAGAAGCTGACCTGTGCTTTTTTAAAATAATTTCTTTCCATACATCTACTAAAAGGATACTAGAAACTGGCATCAAAATATGATAAGTGAACTGCACGGAAGATGTAAGACAGGATAAAGAACTTTTTTTTTTTTTTTTTGTGAGGAGACCTGGACAAAGGGAGAGTTTAATTCCTGCTCTATAGGCAGTTCATTGGAGGTCACCTTATCTCTGCAATATTATTTGGGTTTGGTTGAACTTTCCAAGCATCTTTATGCTAAAGAAAACAATTTTGCCATTACTAAAGGCCATCGACCTGACAGCTCAGGGTCTCAGGACTCATCTGGGTTCTTAGCTTGAGCTGATTTTAGCCTTTAAAAAAAGTAATTGTGATAGCAATCGTGTGGTGGCCAAGTAACTATTGTCTAAATTTGTTTCAGATTTCCTTAGGTTTATAGTGATATTGAGGAGTTATTCAGAGCGGATTGAGTTGTCTCTGTTTCTAGAATAACTCAAGGTGCAGAAGAGAACACGTGCCCAGGATGAAACCGGAGGTGCAGGGGTGCTAACAGAAGCCACAGCTGTGATTCACAGGTCGCTGCAGCCTCTCACTGTTCGGGTAAAATCAGCTTTAGAACAAAAAGCGAATGGTTGGGAACCAACCAGAAGAGTGGGCACATAAGCCGTGTTAAGAAAACTTATAAAACTAAAGCCCCAGCAGAGCCAAACCCGCAGAAGAAGGAGCTATCAGCGCCTTTCTTCTCCCAAAAGAAGGCGGAAACCCCCTGTGACAGGACCACACGCCTCCCAGTGATGTCCTCAAGATGCTGACGGCTCCTCCCGAGCTCCCCTCCCGTTCTCCTCCCCTCCCCTTCAGGAAGGCTGAAGCTGCCAGTCCTTGGGCCAAGGGGGGCTGAACACCCCTCCCCCCGGAGAAAAAGGGGTTTCTAGGAAGGACTTTTTTAATTTCCCCTGAAAAGCAATTAACTGAACTATTAAAGTTTTTCTGTGTTAATTCGGATCATGAATGTATATTATAATAACTAATAATTCAGCCTACTAAATCGTGAACCAGAATAACAATTATTTCCTTGTTTCACTTATGACTGTGCTCCTTTTTTGCCCATGTAAGATTTTGACTATAATAAGTATAATGTCTGTACACACACACACAAAAACCAAACACCAAACTAAACAGAGCTCAGAACCATGTATTTAAGATGTGCATCACTGACAGGAAATATTAGAAAATTAAAAGAAACATGTGATCACCATAGTTCCTAAATCACATGTGTATTTACCCTGTCAAAACTTTGCAGAAATATTATTCCTTGTTTCAGTTGTAATATGGAAGTTGTTTTACCTGTAAACAAAAAATGACAAAGCACCAACAATACCATGAAGTCACTGCAATATGCCCTAGAAGAGTTGAATGTGTTTTCATCATTAAATCTTTTCAACCAGAAAGTGGTTTGTGGTTTGTACAAATTATTTAACTGAATACGGTGAAACTGTGATGAATTTCCAAAGGTATGAAATAGTAATTTATAGAAATGTACTTTAATATTTAATTTTGTGTGAACACATATATTCCATCCACGCTTCAGAGAAAGAGAAGCTTTGTGAGGACTTTTTCTTCCCTTTTTATTAGACTTACTGAGTGATAGTTTTGCAAAGAGACTATAGACATGCTTTTGGGGCGTACTTCTTCAGATCTAAAATAAAAGCAGTAAACTCAAGGTTGAGAATAGTTGTTTTAATTATTTAGCCAATTTGAAAGAAAATTACAGTTGCTCCTGGCAGAGCAGAGGGTAATGTCAGCAAGCGAAGCAATAATAAGTTCAGTAGGTCTGGTGGGACAGAGAGGTCAGGCAGAGGTGCCACCTGGAGGAAAAAACTAGATACCAGGAAGCCAATATCTCAAGGACTTTTAATGTCAAGTACAGCTGTGAATGTTAGTTATGAATATACTTATTTTTGGTAGTTATTCCCTAAGGATCAGGGCTGAAAGATCAGAAATGCAGTCTTCCTTTCTGAGATAGTGTTCTTCTGCTGGTAAGTGGACACATTTTACCTTCATAAATTATTTATAGAAGTTCATGCTCGTGGCTATCTGATTTTGTCCACAGAGTCTCCACAGGGGCTTCTGGTGCAGTATAGGAAGCTGCATTTCGGATAGATCTGTTGTGAGAGACATCTAATGCTTGGAAATGTATGCCAGAAGTTTTACATATTTTCAGCTAGCTCAGGCTGGTATCACTTGGTGCGCGTTCACCTCTGAAGGTGAGCTTAAACAAGGTTAGTAAGTCACTTCAAGGCCAGGAGAAGCACTCCCGGGCATAACTGAGATGTCATCTGCCACAAAACTTGCAATAGTTTCATGGTTTTCTGTAAAGGTGCCACCACAGTGAGACCTATGGCGTTTTCCTGCTGTATCGCTATCTTGTTCAACTAAGTGATCTGTTTGCCAGCCAGAGGATCCTTGTTGCAGAGGGTAAGGTGGATGTCACAAGTACTTTCGGGGGAAGAAAAGGAAAAAAAAAAAAAAAAAGCAAAAGAAAAGCACCTTTTAATAACCATTTGTCTCCATGCCAAGGATTCTTGGTACACTTCAAATAACTGCCAGTTTTCTTAAGGTAAATATACTGGTCTTGCATAAAGTAGATGGTGTTCTTTCTGCTTTACGAGACACACCAATTCCAGTTTGGAAACTTTCCAAAGACAGTTGAAGGTGATACAGTTACTGAATTGATGTGCTTAAGATAATTGTTCTAAGATTAAAATTACAAATCTATTTTGGAGTCTGACGACTTGGTAAATTATTTCAAAATTAAATAGATCAAAAAAAAACCCCCACACCCCTCCACCTTACTCTGTTTTAGAGATATTCAAAATGAAAAGCATTTTGAACAGAGACTTTCCCTTTGAAAATTGTTTAAAATATCCTATGTTGACAGTGTTTTTCTCTTTAAAATGAAAGTTTATACTTTTTCATTAGCATCTCCAGCAAAAGCTTTGTCAGAAATTCTCCTAACACTCCTATCAGTAACGTATATGCAATCATCATCACGCTACATTTAATTGGGACAGATACAAGAGTCATAGCTGTTTCCGTGAGAGTTTCAAGCTAAATTACATTTTTGATTGAGTTACTTCAGTGGCAAATCTCCATCAGTCAGTTATATATTACATGCTGTGTTATCGTTTTCAGAAAAGCAAAAACTGCATTCAGTATTATTATAGCTCTCTATCAGACAGGGATTTTTATGAATTCTCTACATAGTTTCTATTTGAATATTCCTCCAGCATAAAACCAAACAAACAAAAAAACCAACCAACAACCACATCAGTAGCATCCACTACTGTTACTCTTTTTAATACTTCATTCAAGTATACTTCTCTAAGTACTGCACAAATAAATGTGGGGTTTTTTTTTTTACCTTTACAACAGGGCTAGCCTATCTACGTTAATTTAGAAGTAAGAATTCTGCTGAAATGAGATGAAAGAAGGTTGGATTACAAGACCCTTTCCAAAAGAGCCAAATACGTATATATGGAAAAGTGTTTAAAAGCTGAACTTAATATTAAAGTAAGCAGTATGAGTACATTTACCATACAAATATACTGCTAAATCCATTCTTTGGTGAATGGTTACAGACTGAAAAAGATCCATATCAAGTTAATGAACTCTACTCTGCTGACTTACAGAAAAGAATATAAAATAGAAGAATCTACATATATTATTTCAAACTGCTTATTAGATAGACTTATCTATAATATATATATTAGGCACAAATTACATTAAAATAACATTTACAGAATTGCAAAGAAAAAGTTTCACATGAGTTGAGAGGGAAAAAAAAAAAAATCAAGGCTGTCTGCATAACCTCAACTCACCCTTTCTGCTTAGGCAGCATTTTGGGATCTTTAGTTAAATCATCTTATGGCATGGCAGATGTGGGAAGTCAATGCAGAAGAATGATGCTAGGAGAAATGGAGCAAGGATAGTCTGCCGACACTCACCCGTGAGCTGGCACAAGCATGATGCCATAGCACAGTCCTGAAGCGAGCAGAAAATACTGCTGCTTCGTTAAATCCCAGACCTAGAAATCCACAAGAAGAATTTGTGGTTTTATAATTCCCAAAGTACTACGTAATTAGGTTCAATCTAACCTGTTTAATGTCATATGTGATTCATTGCCAGGGTCTAGGTTGAATAAAAACCAGAAGTCCCAGAATTGTGGTGATAAATCACTGCCTAAAAGGTAAGGGGTTTAGAAACACAAAGCAGAGGCTTCAAAGAGCTGATAAATTCTTTTTGAGGAGCATGGCCACCAATTTGCTGAGAGGAAAAGCTAATGAGACTGGGCAAAGGGGCTTTAAATTAACAAGAAAGAATAAGGTATTCAGCAAGGAGACAGGAAGAAACAGAAAGAAAAGCAGCTAGTACACAAGAAAATCAGCAAGAAAGATGTATCAATAGAAAGGAGAATAGAGAGCACCAAACTGGGATTTAGCAGGCAGGTAATTTAGGGTGTTACTAGAGAATGGCAAGGAAGATAAAAGCAAAACTGAGCAACATGAAATAAAAGAAGCACACACGAGGCCATACAATATGTCTGTTCCAGTGAATTGAGATGTTCTGTTTGGGAAAGTAACACAAAACCCCAGAAAATCTTACTGTGGGATAAAAATAAGTAATTGAAAGGTCAGTGGAGGAAAGCATGGCCCATGAGACAGATGAAGAGGGGTGTCTGCTACATGTCTACGCCCAGGAAGCATCCTCTACGCCAGGGTAGCCATGGAAGTAGGAAGGAAAATGATTCTTTTAATCTCTGGGTGAAAATAAAGAAGACAGAGAAAGAAAAGCAGTTTTCTATGAAGTTTGCCAGGAAAACATCTATGAAAAAGTCCTGAAGTAGACAGCACATACTAACATTAGCTGAAGAATCATTAAAAGCCATACTAATCTTAATAGAGAAATTATCTTAGAAATAGAAACACACAGAGCAGAACCAATTATTCCCACATTCATCCAGCAGGTATGCTTCCTATAGACGGTGCAGGGAAAGTCTGAATCCTAAAAAAGAGATTCATAAAGCAAACTGTACTAAAGAAGGATCTAATCAGAAGATTTGATAGGAAAACTCAAGGAAAAATGCTTTTAAATACTGTCCCTCTCCATTTGCAGATACCCCTCAGCAGTGACCAGGACAATGTCAGCCTAGTCATGATTTACAGCTAGAACTAAAAACTAAGATGCTTCTTTTTTTCAAGTTCTAATTATTTTTAAGCACCAGAATTACCAAAAAAGGAGGAGGAAGTCCCTTTTCACCAGTATCACTCTTACCTCATGTCTGCTGAGGAGGTAACTGGTGCCCATCTCCCATGAGTGCCCTGTAGAGAGGGGTAAAGCCCATCAGAGAGCCAACAGGAATCCTAAATCACTTCCTTCTGGGGGAGGTTCCCCTCTGTGAGACAGGTGAAACAGTGTTTCTGACTAATTTAATAATGAATGTTAATCTGTAGAAGATAAAACTGCTTTAAAAGAAAGCTATCGGAGGATCCAATATAGTGATTAAAAACCAAAAGTAAGAACAAAAGCCCTGAGCTGAGGGATTCTTTAGCTCTTTCTTGACCTGGAGATGTAAGGAATTCAAATAAGGCAGCATCTGCAATTAACTCAATCAGGTCCCTTCTTGGGATTTGAATTGCCACTGATTCCCTACACAGGAAATGTAGACACGTAGCTCTGAGGTTTGGATTCCTTTCTGGAGACTAGGTACCTGAAAATCATCCATTCCGGTGCTTAACTTCTTAAATAAGAAAATTCTGCAGTTTACTAAGTCTATCTCAGCTGTGTCTTCAGCTGCAAGTGATTCCCATGAGACAGGCATGCATTCAGTGAAAGTCTCGAGGTGTTGCAGAAGCTCCAGAGAACAAGAACCAAAACCTAAAAATCTTTCTTAAAAGACATAGAATATGTAAATTCACCAAACTTTCCACTAAAGTTAGTAGAATTAAGTGAGGCAGCATCTACATGCATAGAGTAGAGTAGAATAGAATATTTTGGTTGGAAAAGACCTACAACAATCATCTAGTCCAACTACCTGACCAGTTCAAGACTGAGCAAAAGTTAAAGCATGTTATTAAGGGCATTGTCCAAATGCATCTTAAACGCTGACAGGTTTGAGGCATCGACCACCTCTCTAGGAAGCCCGTTCCAGTGTTTGACCACCCTCTCGGTGAAGAAATGCTTCCTTATCTTCAGTTTAAACCTCTGCTGGAACAGCTTTGAACCGTCCCATGACTGGATCCCAGGGAGAAGAGCTCAGCACCTCCTCTCCACTTCCCCTCCTCAGGAAGCTGTGGAGAGCCAGGAGGTCACCCCTCAGCCTCCTTTTCTCCAAACTAGACAAGTCCAAAGTCCTTAGCCACTCCCCATAGGACATTCCTCCCAGCCCTTTCACCGGCTTTGTTGTCCTCCTCCGGACACATTCAAGGACCTTCACGTCCTTCTTAAATTGTGGGGCCCAGAACTGCACACAGTACTTCAGGTGAGGCCACACCAGCGGGATAATCACCTCTTTTCACCAGTGGTTACGTTGCGTTTGATGCACCCCATGATGGGGTTTGCCCTCTTGGCTGCCAGGGCACGCTGCTGGCTCATACTGAGCTGCTGCCACCCAGCACCCCCAGACCCCTTTCTGCAGGCCAGCTCTCCAGCCACTCCTCTCCCAGTTTATACTTGTGCCCAGCATTACTCTATCCTAGGTGTAGAATCCATCATTTTAACTTGTTAAATTTCATCTCATTAATCATAACCTAATGCTCCAATCTATCCAGATTCCTCTGCAAGGGCTCCTGTCCCTCAAGAAAGTCAACAACACTTCCCCGGGTGGTATCACCAGCAAACTTGCTAGTGGTACATTCAAATCCTGCATCCAGATTGTTGATAAATATATTCACTAGACCTGGCCCTAGAATTGAACCCTGAGGTACACCACTGGCGACCAGTCACCAGCCAGATGTAGCCCCATTCACTACATCCCTTTGAGCTCTGCCCTCCAGCCAGTTCTTCACCCAGCGCACTGTAAACCCACTCATCCCACAGCTGGACAACTTGTCCAGAAGGATGCTGTGAGGGACAGTATCCAAAGCCTTACTGAAAACTACATCCACCGCTTTCCCTTAATATACTAGGTGGGAACTGTTGCACAGCACCATCAGTAAGGAACTGTTGGAGTGATCAGGACAGAAGTACAAATATGACACACATTGCTCAGAAATGGCAAGTGATTCGATGACGCTTTTTGATGTCTTTTAATGTGTTCCTCAGCCAACAAATTTTTTATGTTATATATAACTACAGAGATTGCATTAAAACCATCTTATGAAAAATATATTCTAAGAAAAAGAGGAATCTTTAAATAGAGAGTGGTTGTATCAAAAATACCCCCAATATCTACCAAAACACTGCTGACATGGATCAGCAGATCAAATAGCAGCTACTGGGATAGCAAACTGAATGCCTGCTTCCAAACCAGAAAGATGCTTTGACCAATGCGATACACTGATTGTAAGTTTACCATACGTTTCCAGGAAGATTTTCATTTCAAGAGAAAGCATTGCAAGGAAAAGGGCTAAGCATATCAGAGACTATTTTTGGAAGCATGTATTGTCTTAAAGGCTAAATTTTTTACATTGCTTCTATAAGATATCAGAGTTAATCAGCTTAAAAAAAAAATAAAAATAAGCGTTTGATATTTCCAGGTTCTAACAAGTATCCGTGTCATTGCAACTTTTTCATGTTTGAATAAAGAGCTATCCAGAAAGAAGGGTCTTATTTCAGACATAAGAAGTGAATTTCCCTCTCACTGGCTAAAATTTTTAAGATTTACTTAAAGATTTACCAAGTTTAGAAGCTGAGGGCCACATACACTGAATCCGCAACATTTTTTTAATGATGCTTTAATGTAGGGCTAGATAATTGATTGCTCATACCTGTAATTGGTATAAACAGATCCTTTTCACAGAATTTAAGGGTCAAATATGTTCCAGAGTAGAAAGAAGTTCTTCAGATTTATTTGTACAGTCCTGCCACCTGCAAGATCTGTCGGTGAAATTCTAGTTACATAGGCCCACAAATACCTCCTGATCTCATAAAATCTGCCTTTCCTAAAGGAAAGGTTTTCTTGAAGGATCAAATTTTTACTTTGTTCTGTGCCCAAATCTACACAAGTTCTTCACACAGCTAGAATATTTTCCATCTACAAGCATTTCCCAGCAGAAAGTCATCTTTCTTCCTCTGAAAATATATATTTATTCCAGGCTATGAAGCCTTTCTAAAAACATCTTGCAGTGAAAGATTTTCTTGGCTCTGTTTGCATTGTGCTCACTTTTCTCTCTTCTCTGCAATCAGACATAATCTTCATTTTCAAGTTATGGCACCAATTAATAGTTTTGAATTACATCTTACTTTTGTGACAGAATTAAATGCCCTTTAAAATGCCGCTGTGCAGTGACCTGGTCAGGGCCATATGTGAACTCAGGAAAGGCTGTGACTTCTTGCAGTTCTCCCTTACTGTGACCTCCTTAATGGCCTGTATTAGAAGACACCAGTGAGTCAATAGTCATCAATCTCTTTATTCCGTTGGACTGTTAAGGTCTTATTTCAGAGTGGGCAAGACACCAGTTCAGAAAGTTCATTTTTACTCCTAGATCAATGACACTTAAACACATTAAATATTTTCAAAACCAGCACTCTGACAGCCCATCACATTGACCATGAAAATATTACTGTGTTACCTCTTGTATGTAATGTCTGTGTAGAACAACTGACAGAATATATATAGTTTTGATATATGAACCTCAGCAAACCCAGCCTATTAATAAAAGATCATCAATAATGTCCTCACTGTTTGGGGGTCACACTCTGATAACATTTCTGATAAAATAAAAGAAAAATATATGAGCTGCAGGTTGTTCTACTGGATATATGGCTCTATCTCAACTAACATTTTGACCAAAATCCAAGCGCTGGCAGACTGCATTTCATCTGTTCCTACTCTCCTATCAGCTCTCCTTAGTGCTGTCTATTTCCTTGCATATTTATTAGGCTGAGTTTTCTCAAGAACATACTGTAGTAAAGCAGAAAATTTACCAAGTATACTGTTTTTTAAAATCCCTCCTACATGGAGAATCACATACCAGAAGACTAAAAATTGGTGAAAATGACCTTACACAAATCAATCTAAGGCATAGCTAACTTTTCTGGAGCAGCAATGCCTCCAGAAGTTCAACTTACATGCATAGCTGTAATTTTTTTTTTTTTTTTAAAGGGAAAGGAGGTGATGCATCTATAGAAAGATTCATTAATTATTTCTTCTTATCAAGCCTATAGTTCTGTTACTTAGTACATCATGTCTTCCTGGAATTTTTTATGTAACTGCAGAATTCATGCTGTTTCTTGAATGGTAAAACCAAGAAAAAAAAATCAAACAAAAGACCCCAACAACTCACAGGATTTTTTGTTTTGGTGGGGTTTTTTTTGCACAGGACTTGCCTATTTAAAATGGAATGTATCTCCTGGCTTATGGAGCTCCAGTATTGATGTGTGGCTTTATAAAAATGGTAGCATCTCAGTTCCCAGATCCCCTCACTGTGAGTATTATGTTCTATATATTTGCTTACTCTACTAATAGACTATCACCACTTCTTATATGTATAAACGTACTGACAACATGTGTGAACATTGAACTCAATGAGACTTTCTTATGCATTTTTTTCAACAAGATTCCCCATCTAATCTGTTGCATTCCCTTGATCTGAAGACATATCTAGCTACAATGAAGAATATTTTGGTTTACATTGCCTTTTTTATTAGGAAGATGTACAAGAAACAGGTATTCTAACCTTTTCAGTAACTTTTATTTAAAGCTGTTGAGTTTTTCTACTCCTTTTTGACCATGGCACTATTAATCTAAAGGCTAAGTATACTTGTTAGCATTAAGCAAAGTCCATATTTATGCTTGATATTTTTTAATGGGTAGTAATAAGAATTATTTGATGCCTACCCCAGACTCTAACAGAAGCTGACAATTATGAAAACAAGTGTTAGCATAAAGAGTCCAACCCTTATTCTGTAGCTTCTCTAAACTCCAGCTGCAGCGCAGAGTCAAGGAAGACAACAGAATCCTAAAAGCAAAGAAACCCTTATGGAAGTTCTCTTTACAAGTCATGCTCAAATTCACAGTAAGGACATGATTATCTCACTGTCCATTTTGAAGCAAAAGGGTCATCAATTTTTACAGGACTGGTATCTCATTTGTTATTAGCAAAGGAGGGTTTCAAAAGCAACACGCAGCATAAGACAGCATGTCCCATTCTAATAATTTCACTGCAATTTGCAGGCAAAATAATCTCAGATTTAATCATAAAGAAATAATTGCTAATAAAGCAAAATTAATGACCAAGACAAAGCTGAGCTCACTGGTAACTCTAGCCCTCCAGAAGACTGTGGCTTATCTTCTGGAGTAAAGGCATTTAGCTTGGAAGTTTAGAAGGGCATGGAGTGATAGGACGAGGGGGAATGGCCTTAAGCTGAAGGAGGGGAGATTTAGGTTAGAGATCAGGAAGAAGTTCTTCCCTGTGAGGGTGGTGAGGCACTGGCACAGGTTGCCCAGAGAAGGTGTGGATACACCAGTCCCTGGCAGCGTTCAAGGCCAGGCTGGACGAGGCTTTGGCAACCTGGTCTAGTGGAGGGTGTCCCTGCCCATGGCAGGGGGTTGGAACTAGATGGGCTTTGAGGTCCCTTCCAGCCCAAACTAGTCTGTGACTGTATGAAGTAAAAGGAGGCCTTGGCTGTTTTGATAAATTTGATTCATGCATACTCAAACTCTTTAGTAGTATGTATGTTTTTAAGGAGCATCTTTTCAATAAAAGCTTTAAAAAAATAGCAAAAATCTTAGAATCCTGGAATGCTACAAAATCATGAAATACTAGTTTTTAAATAACAGTCCTTTCCAGCAAAACCTTGGAGCGTAAAGGAGTCCTACTAGGCTTTTTGTGTTTTTTTGATGGTGCCCAGGCATGTAGGAAACAAAGGTATGAAGCTTTTCCACTCACACACTTCACATGTTGGCCTTTATTTTCCAGACTAAATCTTTTATTTAACCCTAGATCTTTTAGTAGATTTTAACATACCCAGCAGCATGACTGATGGATGAGATTCTTTTGGATGAACAATGTAAGTTATCGCTTAACAATATCAGAGTTAAAATCATAGACAATGTATTATCATAGCAACACAAAGCTGGTGTAAGTAAGAAAAGCAAAAAAATACCAACTCTTACAAGATTCAAAGTGAAGACACGCACCATGAGCTTTCCATAACTAAAAAAAAAAATCTTAATCTCATCAATATTAATTTCTATAATACTTTACCTTACATAACTTGACATGTAAACAAATAATATACAATTTCTTGATGCTTATTAAGAAAAAGATGTGTTAGTCGTAGTAAGAAAAGGACTTTCTTCTGGGACATAACCTTTGTTCATCTTGCTATTACTAACTGCAGATTTAGTTTCAAATCTCTTCTAGGAAACCAGAAAAATTTGGATTTTTGATCTCCAATTAGCAGATGTTATCTCACTATATATGGTTTTCTGCATATATTTTCAATCTTTCAAGGAAAACCATGAAACCAACTCTGTAGAAGGGTTGGTCTTAGAGATGACTGTTAAACAAAGCTGTCCTGCACTTCACATTGCTGCGGTACCACCAGCTTTCACCTCTTTTCTCTCTTCCAATTATGTGTTGGGAGTTGCATGGTATGTTACTCACTAAATTATTTCATGACATAGCAACAGTAATGTAAAATTAAAAAAAAAAATCAATTGATAAAAATACTCTTTTTTTAAATTCTTACTTCTTCAAAATTGTTCTGAAAACTAAATATTTTATTTTCCTTTGCAGGAAACTTTCATGAGAAGCTGTTGGATGATCTTTTTGGCACTTAATTATTATAGTGTTTTTTTAAGATACAGTTCACTTATGTATTGAATCCACCACAACTTAATTCAGCCTTAGAGACTTTGAGTCTCTATATTTTATAGAGAGGAAATCAGCAATGAAGTGCCTTGTTGCATCAACTTAAAGCAAGTGCACCCAGAGTGGAGAGCTGGCAACTCTTCCTCCTTATATTAGCCTACATGCACTCTCTGTGAAGACAGCAGAGCAGTGCAGAGGCCCTATCTCAACAGGTAAAACCACAGTATTTTTGCCCAAAGGCACATTGCAGACACATTTTCTACCTATATGTCTGCAAAACCACTTCACACGCTCAAGCTCCATTTGCAAGTGGGCCAGGGGACCTGTGACCCTAAAATACTTGCATAAGTTGAAAAGTATTTCAGTGCTAATGAGCAAATCGCGCACAAACACAATACGTGGTGAATACGGGCGTTTGCAAAAGCGGTAAGGAAGGGACTGTTGTAGTTCAGCTCTTCATCCCTGCCCCGTGGTTCTGCTATTGACCTCTGAGATGAAACTCAGTGACCGACGGTGGTCCTGTTAAGTTTCCATGCAAAACAAACAGCCTGAGACAAGTGATTGTCTTGCGTGGTCTGGCTACTATTGCGTTGTCCAGCTGCTCGGGACACAGCTCGGCTACGCTGCTGTAACTGAAGCAGCGGACTTGTGGATCTGCAGTGGAGAGAGCTCCGTTATAGCTGTGTAACAGGTGGCACCGAGGGCCATGGGATGGATGACTCACTAGTCGCTTAACAAAAGATTTATGTCTCAACCACAACCCTGAGCAATATATTTTGAGCGATTTGTTACAAGTGGGAAAAATGACAGTAACTGACTAATTAAAATAAGAAGTACAACGCTGAAAGGGCTCTCATGGTTGCCATTAACATATATCTGGCATACAATTGCAGGCAGACACAGGGGACATACGTGGCCAGTATAAAGAGTACAAAGACATAACCACATATAGAAAAAAGAAAACATTTCTCACCTCTGCACAGGCATTGGAGTGGAAGCACCGTTGTGAGTAAAGCACATGAAATATACCCCTGATCAAGGGGTATAGTACAGAAAACCTCCCCAAATAGTACTAGTAGCGTCTTTTGGCTCAGTTCTTCTCCCAACAGAGGACAAAGTAACACGAGGTGATGATAGCTTGTATTGTTTAACTACCTATTGTCAAATTTGGTTTCACTTCATAACAAATTTGTTCATAAATTGCATTATTACAAAGTATCAATACAATATATTACTGCAAAGGTATTATCTCAGCGATATGACTCAGAGCACTTAAGTAGATAATTTCTTCATGACAGAACCTCTCCTACCTAGAGGTTAACTCCACAAACCATAGCAGCCCAAATCCTGTCATTAACTGTAAAAAGCACAAGCTAAAGATCAAGCTACACTCTGAAAGGAACTGCAAACACCTTTAGAGTCAGTTATGCTTCAGTCAAAGGACGGAGAAAGACCAACTAACAGATGAGAACATATGGAACAGCTACGTCAATCTGTATGTCACAAAGTTCAAAACACACAGAATGATTATTCTTTCACCAAAATTGCCAAATTGGTTTAAACTGTCATTGATTTATTTTTTTTTAATTTTTTTTTAATTGCAAGCTCACCTGCATAAGAAATTAGTAGTTCGGGGATGTTCCTGGAGTTGCACAGACCCGCAACCTTTAAATATTCAGCATAGGCATATCAATAGAGGTTCATAAAACTCAGGCCTAAAATAGCAATGCTGATAAGCCCTAAAAAATAAAGAATTTTTTTAATCATGTTTACCTTTCCAAACAAAGTCTGTGAAAGCATATGTTTGTTCTTCATAAATAATTTAGGAGACTGAAGCATCAAGAGGAATAAATACTTTTGAAATCAGAAAAATCACCTTGGGGGAGGGGGTGGGAAGAGATGGGGACAGTTGACCATAAGAGGAATGACTAACTTCTGTAGCAATGAAATTCCTAGACAGGAATGAATAGCATTCAGAGGATCTTTGATCTGTTCATGAAAAGGATGGGATTATATTGCTGTCTGAGATGGCAGAATAGAGAAGTTGATGACCCCTTGCAGTTCTGTGCAGCTGGTGTTAAAATAAACCAACATAAAAAACATTATACAGATTACTCTTTTAAAAGAGCCACAAGCAAAATATCATGGAAAGCAAATTGTTAATGAGTTTGCACAATAAAATATTGTGCAGAGATGTAGTTTAAGTACTGTATAATTCAGGATGAGCTGGCATTTTCATTATGAAATCTCTGCGCTCAGCTTCAGAACAAAAACCTTCAGCACATTTTGTGTCAGACACGCAAAGCACTTTTTTCCCCACTGCTTAAAACACTGTCCCTTGCTCTTTTCGGGATATGCAAGAACTGTATTTTCCACAGTTTGGTCTGGTTCACTTCATCGAATAACTGTCCTTTAGATAAAATGTTGTCACTGGTTATGTTGTTCATGAAGAAGTATCTTCATCTGCTAGGAAACTCCAAATTCATACCTCTGATATCCAGTCAGGTTCCTTGATGTGGCTGCCATGTTGAGACCCCTCTTCGCACTGATTATTTCAGTGTTCTACGTAATAGTTGCAAGTAGCAGGTCCCTTGGAAACTAGCTGAAAGAAATGTTAATTTATTTAGTTGGATCTTTTCACAGTGCATTACTCACAGGTGTTGTAGAGGGTGTGATGCTTAAAAATATAAGTATCTATATGTATATATAAAGTGCTGACTAATCTTTAACACGTTTTCAGCCCAAAGGTTATGCCAACAGTTAGCTGGGATCATAATCATGTGCTTGAACACATCTTCATAAATATATTTGTCAGCAGAACCTAAGGAAGTAATAAAGTACCTAAAAGCGGTCATGCTCCCTTTCCTCAGCTCCTGAATGCTGTCTACTATTGAATTTTCTGCCATGCATTTCCCTCTCTCCTTCTACTTCTCAGCCTCCAGAAAAAAAATTAAGGAAAATCTAGTTTCTGGACTGCAAATTCTGTTCTTTTTTGAACTTCTCCAATTTGTCCGTGAGCCATGTGAGCATCTCTTGGATGCCAAATATCACCCTACCCTACGTGCAGGGAACTCTTCACGTTAAATAAATAGCTGCTTAAAGCCAACAAGGTGTGGTTCAGGTCCATCCAGATACCTCTCACCATAACAGAGGTTCAGCCTGTTTAAGTGAAAAGTGGACTTTTGGGGATGGCTAAATTGGTGATCAGCATCAGCCACCGATGCCGAGCCTGAAAAGTGCAATTCTTGTTCCTTCAGAGAATTCACAGCTGCTTGTGAATGAAAGTAAGTACCACTCTTCAGTGAGACTTTTTTTTTTTAAGTACTTTTGAAAATAGCGCTCACAATATCTGCATTATTCTTCAGAAAATTTCCTACTTGAGTCGTCACGTATTTGGGCCCTCCAACTCCCATTTAGTAATATTTTAAAGCAAATATGTATTGAAGAGAAGGTTCACTAAATCATTTCCTTGGTAACATAATTCCTAATGAATCCTTTCACATAATCATGCATATTTTTATAAATATATCCTGAGCAATAAACCATGATTGAAATTAAGTAAAATACACTCTTAAGGTTGATTTAATCTCTTTTACCGAATAACCATTAAAATGAAAATTCTCTCACAGGATGCTCAAGTCAAAATGAGGAACATGATAATAAACATTGGGTAATAAAAATAAATTAAAAATCAAAGCTTTATGATATATTTTCCTATCAAAATGAAAGTGGTAAATTGAAAACAATAATGATGCTCATCCACAGTTACAGTTCCAACAGAACATCTCAGAATTTGATTTACAATTAGTGGCATCTTGAAAATGAGCTATCATTTTACTTTTAAAACCATTACCACTCAATCCATCAAGTATTAAAATCTTGATGTTGATTAATGGCATTCTCTCACGCTGTTTCACTCAACGAGGTTTCTCAGAAACCAAAGCTACATTATTCGGTACAAAACTAGTGTGTTAGAAGGATGCACACCTCCTCCATGGCCAGTTCAGTCGCTACCACTGTGTTCATAAGCAGCAGGTAGTTGGTGGTTTGAGAAATTAAAAAAAAAAAAAAGGCATTTATAAATGCTACCATAGCGGCAGGCTATTTCATACCTTTATTCTTCAACACTTAATAACATCTAGGTGTCAAGTCTCTCCTTAGAAATACAGTTATTTAAATTGGACAAAATGCATTGGTTTTGCCCTATGTAATATTATGTAAAAATACACTTGAAATAAAATATTTAGATGCTAAGATTTTTTTTTTATTATTTTAAAAACGTATTTAACAATAGGATGGAACGGCATTTCTACCTAAGTATTATTTATTCATTTTAAGTGGCTTTCCCAGACTATAAAAAAATAATCAATGTATAAAACCAAATTAGCAAATACTTGTAAAGTTCTTACACAATATGACAAATTTATTTTGTTCATTATATTGTGACTAGACAAATTAGTATAAAATGAACAATGAAACAGACTATTAATGGCTCTGGAAAGAAGCTCTGATGTTTTTAATTTTTTTTTTTTTTTTTTTGAGCCTGTTCCTAATCATCAAGGAGCTTGGACATCAGCTTCAGTAGACAGATGATGAGATCTTTAGTGCTTTGAAAATTGCTCTTGCAGAAACTTTTTCAAAAGAATGATCCAGCTTTTAAAATGGTAATATGGAATAGCAGTAACTAAACAAGCAAGAAAACACCATCAGAGCTGAAAACAGCTACACCCTTTTGTTTGAAGTGACAAGGCCTATCATTAAACAGAAAAATTTTGCTTCTCCAGCATAACAGACACACCAGCAATGCGCCCTCACATTTTCTTTCTTACTGTTATTACCTTTTCACATATAATTGGTTTCACACATTTTTGAGGAGTGTAAAGCTGAAAGCCATTTGTTTTCTCCATAACACGCCCAACCCTGCACCATCATAAAAACTTTTTAAAAATTCCAATACTTCAGTGTTCATCTTATTCCACATCCCCAAGTACTGCCACGCTGCTTTACCTCTGCAGCAAGTTCTTCCTTCAATATCATACTTCCCAATATAAACCTTCCTTTAGAGTGTTTCAGAGTACAAGACCAGCCTCCAGCATTGTCATGTATTCTTTCTCTCCTTTAATTTCATCATCGTTTCTTAGTCTTTTTGAAAGAAGCAAAAAGGAAAATGACTCTTAATTGTGGCAAGAAAATATAATTTGCAATATGCATACATAAATTACACAGAGGACACATTAGTCTTTGGCCTAATTCCTTTCAGAAAACAAGAGACTTCAGAGTAAGAGTGGTGGAGAGAAAGAATGGATAAGAGGAAACACAGAGGAGGAATCAAAAAGAAAAAGTCTTTAATTTTTAACCCATAAAGTGTAGTACAAGAATTCAATTAAAAAAAAAAGAGGGTGTGTGGGGCAAATTAGAAGGTAGTTTCAGAAATTAGATAAAAATAGAAAGAAGGCACAGGACACTAAATATCCTGCAAAGAGAACAAATACGCAGTTAGAGCTGCCTGCGAGAAGAGACGACCCCCCTCGACCGCGGCAGCGGTGGCAGGGAGGACAGCATCGCACGGGGCAGAGCGTTCGCCCGAGTAAGGACCCCAGCGCTCCGCCGAGGCGTTGGTCCTGGCCTCAAAGCCCGGGGGGAATGCCCCGACAGCGTCTCACGCCAAAATTTCCCTTTCTTCATAACACGGATGGATGTATAATTAGGGTTAACCCAATACGTAGGGTAGGATCTGTAACACGCATACAGTATGAGATATCACGTGGTTAGTGTATATTTATAATGTATACGTCAAGTTTCTAATGTTCATGATATAGCATATACTTATTACTATATTATTAAGATATACACAGTCCTCAGGCGATCAGCTGATACTGGATTTTTAATGCTTGCTTGGTGCTTTATTTGGAGCCTAACTAAACAGAAAAATCTTCAATGTAATTTAGTAAACTTCAGATGGGGACAGCACTTGGTGCTTAATACCATATGGATACTCCAAGTGCTCCACCTGAAGGGGGGGGATCACACAGAGCACGAAGACCCTGGGGCCAGTACGGCTGGGAGAGACACGGAGCAGGCAAGAGAGTCTGGGACCAACAAAGGCAGCTACGTTCCTGCAATTCCTCTTCCCTGCAATGAGTCTCCTCCACTCAAAATACAGTAACCAAATAAATTTTGGCATCCCCTAAACGCCTAAATTTATGTCTCCGCCTGCACATAGAAACTCACTTCCCTGGGCTGAGGGTGCAGGATGATGCTGTTGCGCACGAGTCCCAGACTGTGGCAGCCAGGTAGCTGCCAGCTGCAAGACGAGGGAGAAAAGGCAATTCTGACATGAGGAATGCAGGACCCGCGGCCGCTCTCACTCGCTATCGATAGAAACAAGAGTGAGGCAGCTGGATAGCCCCCAAGGGAGCAGAAAGCAGCAAGAAATGTGAGAACCACAAGACATGAGAAAGAAAAGCCAAGGCTGTCAAGGATATGACAGAGCCCGCAGCTGGGCGGAGGAAGATCCACAGCAGTTACGAGCCTAAAAAAAAAGTAATATTCAGAATGATAGCAATAGGAGAGAACAGGAGAAAACAGAGGGAAGGTCCTGGTCAAAGAGCATGAAACACAAGTATCCTAATCCCACTGCAAAAACATGTAAAATTTAGTCAATCTTTCCTAACTATATTTTATTTATTAACTTCTGTATTCGATAAGTTTTCTGCCAGCACTTAAGAGGTATTTGGACAATGCCCTTAATAACATGCTTTAACTTTTGGTCAGCCCTGAAGTGCTCAGGCAGTTGGACTAGATGATCACTGTAGGTCCCTTCAACTGAAATAGCCTAGTCTATCTTAAAATCTTAGCCTTTGATAACAAAGTCACACTACAGGTGACTAATTGCACTGTGTATCACTCCCCTTCCATTTTAGGGTCTGCTGATAAGTAAAAATAGCCTTTTTTTGCCCTTGTGAGGATGATTGCCTTGACAGCCTCCTTTATGCAAAAGGGTCAATGAATCTGAAGCCAGCTGGAGCAGAAAGGCAAACAAACAGCGGTGGGTGCAGCTCCCCCAGCCACCGCCCTCGTGCAACGTTGGTTAGAAAATTCTCCTGGAGGAGCAAGTGGAAAATCACCTCTGTCACATCCCCCAGCTGCCAGATGGCACAGCGGCTCAAAGAGACAAGGGTTGTTATCTGAACAACCTCGCTAGAGGACAAAATCAGGATACGAGCAAGGGAGAAGATGTAGGATTTCATTTCCTGCCTGCAAAAGGTGTAAATCTCAGGATTTTCACTTGCAGGTGGATATCCCAACATATACAAGTGCTCAGTGAATAATTATCCCAGAAGTCCAAATTCATAGCAGGGCTTATTATCTCAGCAACAGAGTCCTATTCATATGGTAACATGGTTTCTGAGAACCTCAAAGAAACCTTATGGTTTCTGAGAACACACATTTGTATAGAGATACTCTAAAATTACATGGCAAACAGAGCAAAGAAGGGGTTGTCAAATGCTTACAAAATGCAAATGAGACAAAAATATCCCCAAGCAGCAGCAGGTGCTTTTACACATCAGCATTAAAAAAAAAAAAAAAAATTCAAAAAAATTCTGAATGAATACAGTCAGTATAGCTGATGAGAGAAAAATATAGCATTGATGTGAAGCATTATGACTTTAAATTTGTGAAACTAGCACTCCTTCCCCACCCACACATCCCTCTAAGTCAAAAAAATATTCTCTAAATTGTATACTGATGACACTGGGAACCAAAGCCACCTAATCATCCTTATATTACCCTGCCATGAGATTAAACAGTTCCCATATGGCATATACAGCCATATATTCAAGATATCTATCAAAAACTTTAATAAAGTAGAAAATTAAAAATAAATGAAATGCCATTTTGTAATCAAGAAATTAGTGTTTCTGCTTTTCTGCCCATTTCTCACTGTGCAGTTTCATTTATTCTCTCTTTTCCTCTCTAGCATCTGTTTCGTTTCATTCCTCTTGCTAGCTGCTTAATTTCACTGAAAATAAGGATTTTCCTCTTCTTAAAAAAAAAAAAAGGAAAAAAGTAAAAAGCAAGCAACCATTTACCACTCATTACATTTCCTTAAACCTCATCAATTTTTTCCCTGTGTCAACCATCTTGTCACTGAAATCACTCCCTCTTATACTCTTCATTTACAAGTGATAGTCCAAATCTGATGATCTTTTGGAAAACATTACCCCTCACAATGCCATATATGAGTTTATTACTTTCTCTCTCCCAGTTATATTCTCCCATTGCAGGAAACACAGTGACTTCTGAACTTCAAAACTTCTTCAGCCCTACAGGAGCCGACGAGCAGGGGAGTTTTGCTTTGTCTGTCTTCGCACTGAATCAGAATAGATTTAGCATCAGCTTGACCCGGGGATTGAGTTCAATCATTAGGTAAAATTGAATGCTTGTAGAAAATATGTAAAATAGTGTAGTGATAGAGAATGTAACAGACTCCTTCAAAAGCTCTTCTGTACAGCTTTGCAGATGTTAAGGAGGTTATTTATTTTGCCTCAGACTTTCATTCTGTTTGTTCTTTATGAAAGCTTCCAGATAATTTCACATAAATTCTAGGGAGATTTTTTTTTTCCACAGAACTCATTGTAGCATTGCCAATGCCAGCTCAGCATACTTAAACAAAAAGGCTCATTTTCTTTCTTTCTGAAATCCATTGATTTCCAAGAATTATTCTTTACTTCAATTAATATCTATAAAGTATACCTTCACCATAAATATGTATGTACTTTTATAGATTTCTGAAACAGAGCTTTAAAATATTACTAAGAAAAAGCAAGTAGT
This sequence comes from Aramus guarauna, assembly GCA_013400195.1. NCBI lineage: Eukaryota > Metazoa > Chordata > Aves > Gruiformes > Aramidae > Aramus > Aramus guarauna. The sequence goes on from VXBL01010255.1 coordinate 1,603,735, forward strand.
ATGTTATATTCTGTATAAGATGTCAATTCACCTGTCTAACCTTTGGTTAAGTGTTTCTTTAGTCTCTTACTCCTAGCAGGCAGCATTCTTTGGATATAGCATGTATGATTTATTTCAGGAAAAGAAATCCAAGTTAAAACAATTTTCACATCTTGTAATCACATGGCATAGTGGAGAATCTTCCACAGATCCCCTGACGGTCGCCTTAGTTCTTTGATTACCCACTGGAGATTTTATTTATTTCTATTTTGTGCTGGCAGTTGTGATAGGGTGATGTATACTCCCCACAACTTTCTAATCAACAGGAGTTCTGGAGAAGCGGGGGTGATGCCTTCTGCAACTTTTTTCCCCACTCAAGTGGCTAGCTCCGATTTGGGATGTCATCAATGGCTTCCTGGAGTTGAGTGAGAGGGAACCACAGTGCGTTTGCTGCTGTGCTCAGTCTTTCCTCAGTTTTGCTTTCAGGGAACATTTGGGATTCTTCAAGCTGTATTTCTTCCCTCTGTACTCTGAACAACAGCCATGCAAAATGTCATCCTTGTTCTAAAATATGGAGAATGACTGCATTGAATCTATTAATCACTATTGTCATAGTTCTGGGTTTACTTTTTAAGTTTCCTTTCCACCCAGCTTTTACTTTCAATTTTGTTTCATTATTACATTATTGTTTGGTTTCTGATGCCTTCTTCATAAAAGTCTTAAGGCACCTTCTTTGACACAAGTCTTTTCAAAGCGTTCCTGTCTGAGAAATTCCTTTTTCTTTCCCAGATTTCCTTTCTGGGCGCTACTTTGATGAACAGCCACAGCCTACCTTCAGCAAACAAGTTATGTGTAGGTTCTTCCAAGCAGTGTCTTATCTGCTGTGGTATTCATCACATACTGTGGGAAAGCTGAACTTCCCCAGACTTAGGCTGAGCATTGTAGCCCAAAATAAATAATGCAGCATGAAGAAAGACCATAATATCAACTTCCAAACTCCAAAGAAGAACTTACTGCCGTTTAGAGGGATATTAATTTATCCAGCTGTCAGCAGTTGTCCAAAACATATAGGAAGATAGGCAAGGAAATGGTTTCCTTAGACAGCTTTATTATGTTAGTCTACTGAAAGTTATTAATCCTTCCTTAAAGAAGGGCTTCTATCAGGCTCTGCTCCTTGGTAACTGTTCAGAGGACCAGAAAACAGTGGCAAAATTCTTCTTGTACGACTCACAAGTATCACCAAACTAAAACACCAGTTCTTGGGAAAACTTGTACAAAGTTGGTTTCTGTTACAATTTTATCAACGAAACTGAAACATAACGGACTGGACTACCTGTTTCTCGTTATGAGGACAAATCATTTTAACTGAAGTCTCTTGCTTTTAGTTACATTATTTTCATCTGTGATTGTCTTCACTTCTTTAAAGCCAATTGGGTTTTCTGGAGACACAAGGAGTTTTTCACCTATAAGCCACTTCAGAGGGAACTAAAACATGGGACAGTCCTTTGGCTTGGGGAAAAAAAAAAAAAGATCATTAGCTCTCCATGTGCTGATAGGAGTCAGAATAAGCTGTGCAATTAATGCATTTTTTGAGCTAGAGAAGTTAACCAAACAGACTGTTGAAGTCCTTCTAGTGGAGTTTGAATCAAGAACAACTTGGCTTTTCACTTTAGAATGTCTGAGATTCCCCTTTCCAGCAGGATCTCTTTTCCCACATCTCCTGTTATGAAAAGTCAGGCAAACACACCAAAACAAGCAAAAAAAAAACAAACCTGTGAAAGAAACTAAAACAATATTTGTAAGAAAGACAAGTAAATTTGATATAACAAAGCACGCCTATTGTACTTACCCGATGCTAAATACCTGGAAATACCTACCAAATAGCCACCCTGCAAAGTATGTTTTTAGGTACCCTACAGGAAATTGCTTGAGGGAGGCTGGCATCTTTACAAAGCTTTCTGCCATTTTTAATGGCAGTCACTTTTTCACATCTACGTGCACCTTCTAAACCAAAGCAAGAGATGAAGGTGTACTTGAGAGATCTTTCTCCAGCTGTTTGAAATTACTACTCTGAGCTAAAAATCAATGTTCTATCAACAACTGGGTTTTTAAAACTAATTTTAAAATATAATGTCAGCTGTTAACTTCAGGCTGCCCTTATATTCTTTCTCCATGCCCTCCTCTTTCTTTAAATCTGCCACCCATTCCAGCTCAAAACTTGAAAATTAACTGAGACGTTACTGCTTAAACACACTGATAACGATATTGTTTAGTTTTAGCAATGATTCCCTATTGCCTTCCCACAGTCAAATAGGACTGGAGTTTGTTTCTTGTCAATGCTTGCTGCTTCTCTGAAAAACCTGTATTTCCAGCTGTGAAATAACAAATAACCAATCTTCACCCCTTCTCTACCTCCTGAATTTCCCAGAACTTTCATATGTGAAAATTAAATATCTTAAGTGTGTCTGCAGGCTCTCATCTTATTAAGACTATTTATTTTTTTAGTAAATAATTGTGCAGAGCTGTAATGTCAAATGCAAGTATGGAGGGGAGAAGGAGGGATTAGATAAAGTGTGGAAAGATATCAGCTGAAAGGGACTCTAATACTCAATCTTCCTTCTTCACAGGTAAAATTCAAATCTTCAATACCTACATTAAACACAAAACACCTCTGCTTAGCTTGAAAAAATATATTGATCTCATTTTTTCCACATCCTTACCCTGCTTCTCATTTCAGAGCTGCTGGTCAAAGATGTCTTCAGCAATTGCTGGAGGAATTTCCCTGTATCACCGGGAAGGACTCCGGACACTCCGTATTGTCCTCACCGCCAGCTCTCCCAACAGCCACGGCTCCTCCCGCATCCGCGAGCGGAAAAATCACCTGCTTTTTCTCCATGTCCCAGGTAAGCAGGTCTCCATTAAGTCGAAGAAGTTGCATATGTGCCGTCTACGTCTACAGAACTGAAATATGTATCAGTCGAGTATAAAGATGCTTTTCCGCCCTTTAAGACCGCAGTTTCTAAAAACTGGTTGTTTGGTGTTTTTTTTAAAAAAGCCCACATGCTAGTGTTTTGCTATGAAAGCCACTTCATTTTAACCTCTGAAAAAAATGGGAGTGAGATACTCCATCCAGCGATGGATCTGTCCCCAGCTTGGCAATGTAACAGGATTTGCGATACGTTAGCTTTAAAACTGCCCGATAATTTTTTGCTGTATTTCCTAAGCGCACACCAGCTAACTGGCAAACTAACTACTTGACTGAGGAAAGCACCTTCATGAGATGGTCCTCAGATAATGACACAATCTTTAGCTAAAGGCCTTGTCCTCTCCCTGCATTTATAAAAGATGCCTACGTATTAATTTTTAGCTGCATTTTAGGTACTTTTTTAGCAAGTAAAACTGCCTGCAAAGTAAGCAAGCTCCCTGTAAATTTTCGTCCTCCCTCATTTTAGTTGTTGCTTAAAGTGTCTTTGAAGAATTAACAGAAACTGCTGTCAGTGAGACAAACCAGCAAATTGCGTAAATAAACTTCAATGTTACTTCCAGGGGTTGAAAATGAGAATAAAACCTGCTTCTTTCCAACAAATGATTTTTTTACTCGGCTAAGATGCAACCTCTGGCTGAGTCCCGTGATATCCAAAAAGGAGTTAATCAGCTCTCGGTAGTGCTAGAAGCATCGTGTTGCAGCCCTGACGCTATCAGCAAGTGACAGCATAGTCTGATAATGTAATCCTTCTGACTTTGTCTCACATTATTACATCAGAGGATCCTGCCTACACAGGTACAGGGGTAGACCAACTGCATTTCCAACTCTGTCATCGGTTGTTGGTACGTAAACATCCTTCAACCCCTGTAAGTTCCAATGCAACATTGGTTTTGCAACACTAATTACTGGGAAAAAGATATTTGAATGCAATTGTTGTTAGCACATGATAACTTTTATCTGAAATCAGCACGTAGTTTCATATTTATAAAGATCAAGATACAATATTTGATCATATTTTTAATGGTGTTTTGGAGAAAAGTGTATCATTTTTCTTTACCATTTTACTTATTTCACATCTTATTTCACACATAAAATGAAATTTAAAATGAAGTCTCAAGAAACAGCAGCTTAAAAATACCAAGCCTGCAAAAAATCATTTATGGAGAAGAAATTTGGATTTGTGAGTTGAGTAGGACTTGGGAGAAGAAGAGGCTGTTATTTTGATAACTACAGAACATCCATAAGGATCTAAAGAAGATAATAAGGATTACAACAATTCTCACTTTTTCTTCACGCCACTTCAAAAATCTGCAAGTAAAAATGAGGGTAAGATATTTGCTGTTAGGAACCTGGAATTCAAATAGACCAGAAGAGGCACCAGTACTGTGTCATTTACGCTATTACACATACAGGAGCTACAATTTTTTTTAAATTTTTTTTTTTTTAATTGGGAGATATCTCCAGGCAGATATTACAAAGAATTCTGAAACCAGAAGTACAATTAGGCCCAGGGCCAACAGCCTGAAGCATGACTCAGCCGAGGGACATCAGATCATAGATCAATATCTCTGATAAAAAGAACAAAAGCAGAATTAAGGGGACTGCATACAGGCAAAGAAGTAGCAAGCAGCAATATTTTCCTAGCCTGAGTTTGAAGAGGAAAATAAATTGGGAAGTATGATACAAGTCATATGTTGGTATTATTGCTATATTCTTCTGGGACAAAAAATCCTTTAAAAATCAAGCTAGGACTGTGCTGTTTAATGCCTCTCTTAACCGCAAACCTTTGTGATTTAATGCCAGACCCTATAACTACAGGCCCATATACATAACTTTACCCACGTGAACAGTCTCAAAGACTTCAGGAGGAAAATACGTATACTGAATGCACAGCCAGTGTTTGCCTGGAAGGAGTAAGTAGACTGTATAAATAATGCTTAATGTAAGGTTGGTTTCAACACAACCTTATTTAAAAAAAGTTATCAGGTCATTTGTAAGACAAGCACGTTTAAACGCAGAGAGGTACGATCTGCTGGGGTCATTTCTTTCTGTCTCGGTGGCCTCAAGGGGAGGTGCTGAACCTCCCGTCCCCGGACACAGCTATGGCGTACAACGCATCATCCGTCACGCAAGCAGCGCGCTTGGCGCGGCGCAAGCCCTGTCCCAGGCTGAGAGACCGCGGGAGCGGCAGGCGTTGCCAAGCCAAGAGAATTTCTGAAGGAGGCAAGTTTCTTTTTCTCTCTATAGAAACATGACAGTTTTCCACATTAAATAAGTGCCATGGTTACAAGTGTCCTTTGTTTTTGAACTTGCCTTGAGCTGCTATGAGAGTATTATTTCCTTTTTTGACAACTTGCTGGCGTCCTGCTAGCATGGGTGAAGTCAACTAAATTCCCTTCTCAGGACTCACTCTGAACGCGATGGGAAAGTAAACACCTTTGCACAATTATTTTTTTGCTTGTGTGTTCCTCTAGTTGCTTTTGCAACACAAGCAGCTTTGCTCAGCAGCAAATCCTATTCAAGCAGTTACTGTGATTGCCTGCACTAACATGAGACACTCATTTAAGAAGATTACAAAATAATGATGAAATTGCAGCATTACAGCATTGTAAATCTCATCGGTGAGGACAAAGAGGAGCTCTCAGAAAGTAACAGATTGCTATTTCGAGTTTGTTTCCATTATCTGACTTCTCTGAACACAAGAAAGCTAAAAAATTTGATATTTTAAACTTAATTAAATACTTCAGAGGTAGCTGCGTATATTGCCTATATTGTAGCTTGAAGTTTAGTTTCACCCCAGAGTTAACAAATCAATAGCAGGTGATTAAAACCCTATTTATTGTACCCAGTAACTTGTTTCATAAACCTGTATGTTGCTACTTTAATTACCTTGCGAAAGCTGGGCCACATCAGCTTGTGCATCAGGCATCTTTGCTCTTTATCAGGTATTTGGATTGGAAGCACTTCAGACTATGAAGTGGCAGTTTGGTGAAAGACCCAGCGAGATTGCCAGTACTTTGAAATTATGTCTTGTTAGCAAATATTCAGCAAAGTCATAAACTGAATTACTATATTAGTATGTTATTATCAAGATGTTAGTATTAATGGAATAATATTACTGTATTAATTACTGTATTAACTACTATAAGCAGGCTGGGGAGGAACCAAACCCCATGGGATTTAAAAGTTCGAATGCTCTCACTGCTCAGCTGAGAGGCTCAGGCAAAACTGAGGACTACAGAAATTACCCAAAACTTCAAGCCCCTCACGAAAGCAAACCTGCTGGTCTTGCTGCAGGACACCTCGCGCCCTGCAGATACCCTCAGCAAAGCATTTCCCTTGAATTCCCCCTAATTCCCCACCCCTGAGGGGTGTGTGCCGTTCTGTGCTGCGGTCGCGTGCTCTGCTGTGAAAAGGGGTAAGCTGGCTCCCTGCAGCGCAGGGTAGTAAGGGATTGAAAACCAAGAGTAGGCGTTCTCGGCTTGGGCGTGCTGGCACCATTGGCGTTTCCAGCTTCCGAACTGTGCCGTGAGTTACCGAGAGCAATCCGTGCTCCCGCTTGCCCCGGACACCTTTTGTGAAGCGGTTTATAAAATCAGCTGAGCAATGTATGCTCATATTCACGACTGGTTCATCCACCCAGGCTCTCACTCAATGTATTATAAAGCACCTTACCATATGTATAAGGCTTTATGTACAGATATTATATATACGTTCATACATAGATATGTTTTAGTTTAACATACTTTCTGAAAAAGACAACTCTGAGCAAGTGAAATCCTCCTGCTATTGACGTTAATACTACAGAACCTCAAAAGTAAGCCAAGGCTTACAATATTTACAAAACATGCAAATATTATTAACAAACTCTTGACTCAATTTCTTCAGCGTTTCAGGAAGGCGGTGGCAGAGCGTGGATTTCCGCAGCCCTCACAGCAGCTCTCGCGGACAGTGCTCGCCCATTTAGAATTTCATTTTCTTTCCAGCCAGCAAGGAGAGAGTGGGTTTTGATGTAATGAGATACTTGCAGTGATTAGCTGGTAAGGAAACCTCCCTAAGCACTTGGGTTTTATTGTAAGGCACAAACGCTTTTTAAATTCTTGGTCTGGTGTTCCTATTTTAGCCAGTTTAGTTTTCAAGAGAAAAACCATCTCTATAGCTTAAAAAAATATGCCTTTAAAAATAGCCTTTACAGCCACATTTTAAAACAGCTGAACTTCTTTGGAAACAACTTAATGATTTACAGTTACAGTACCCTGTAGGTACAAGGAGTATTTCACCCTAAACGTAAATGGTTTACATTTGAAAAAGAAAGTTAAGCAAAACATTATTTTGCTTTCAGATTTCAAATGAGTTTTGGCAGACAACATATGTTCTCCAAAAGCGTACTTTGGGGACTTGGGCCTTGACAGAAGTCAAGCACCGAAAGGATGAGGAACCAAGTGATGTATTCCATCTCTGGTTTCAGTAATGCTATCATTTGTAGCATTTACAACCACTACCAAAAAAACCCCCAATTATTCACAAAGCAACAGCTGTCTCTGTCTTCACACTATTCTTAAAACTCATCTCTGTCATGATGTTTCCCAAACTTTGACAACGGTTAGGCAGATGATATTCTGCAATTGCCGCTTATTCCAAAGAGGAGAACCGTTTCACCCCTAACTAGTGTTTCTTGTCTCCTTTTTGTATTTGTCTTTGTGAAGAGGGCTCTATGTTCTAAACTTGTAGGTAATGACAGAGACTCTAGATATTAGAAATATTAAAGAAACAGGAAATAAAATAGTGTTTATTTTTACACTAAAGTACAAATTCTGTTATAGAGAACGGAGCAAATGACAGTAAATGGCTCCTGTATTTACACTAGGTAATAATTTACCCCAAGTTATGAAATTACATCTAATTGTTTTTCTTAGGTAAGTATATCATATTAAATAATCCAATGCACAAAACCAGATTTACATGTCAAGTTGAAAGAAATCTGCTGAATGGGTCTCTCCAGGTATCACAGGAATGCTAACATTAAACTGCAGATAGGGACCACATTAAAAAAAAGCATTTCCATCATAACCACGGCAGTCAGTTTTGGGATAGATCACAAGAGAATTGCAGGCAAATAAAGAACTCTTTAGGTGTGTTGCTGAGATTCAACAATACCAAGGCAGCTAGTTTTCATCTGTCATGGTTTCCACCCCAAGTCATATAAAAACACACTTGATTTCAAGACTAGCATGTTTACAGCTCCAGGGGCAGAGGCAGCAAGATTCATCTGTCACCTTGTCTCCACCTAGTACAGAAGTATCTGATAGGTGTTCTCAAAATATCTTATCACACTGGATTTCTTAACACACAAGCCGTGAGGAAACGCGGAGGTGAAAAAAAGCTGTCCTAAAATGCCAGTGCTTCAAGAACCCTTTTGAACGCTGGAGAATCAGGTTTGAAGTTTTGCTGGAATTTGAAGCGTCCCCCTCTGGGACAGGGATTTCTAACTCCCAAGACAACAGCCCGATCCTCAGGCCATGGGCACGCTCTGACAAAACTGGATTTCACCAATTCTGAAATCTCGGGGACAGGGAAGGAGGGAAAAGAAATGGAAATACATTCTCCATCCACCTAAAAGCAACCCAGTGATCAGATTTTTTTTTTTTATTCATATCAGTGAAGTGTTACAGAACTGTATAGAATATTCTAAAGATTAAAAAAATCTCCTTGAATATGTATATAAAAGCTTGAATGATTTTTTGAGTACTTCAATGTCTTCAGTAGTAACCCATGAAGCGCTGGGCTGAAATTGTTCAAACGGTAGCTAATATTCAAATAAGGCTTCGAAACCATATTTGCAACAGACTGGCATCATGAAAAGAATTTTGGATAAAGGGGAACAGATGAAGAGAAACAGCAAAGAGAACTCAGAGGAGCTGTCAAAGTCCCCCAGGACAGTTTTAGACAGAATTAGGACACCATTTGCAGGGAAAGTTGTTGTTATGGACACTGAAGGCTCAGCCCCAGCTCCGCACGAAGCAAGCGGAGAGGAACTTGACTGTTCAGCTCTGATCAGAATTAAATTTACATTTAATTTTCCCATAACCTGTTGACTCTAAAATTTAAAGTAGAGGTCCAGCCTCAGACCAGACTTTAATCTTGGATACACATCCAGGTGAACAAGGGAAAAAAAAAACCAAACCAAAAAACACACCAAACCTTGGGGAATGCTCTCCCTTGCAACTCTAAACAAAATTGGGATGTGGAGGCACAGACAGGACACCGATCCGTGCTTCAGAGACAGGAGAGTTAAAGAACAACAGACGTTCCAAGTTAAACACTGACAGACAGCATTGGGTAGGTGCCAGGACAGGTGGAAAGCCACCCTATGGGAGGCATCAGCCATACTTTGGCAAAGTACATCCCTTCTGCACAGAGATGAGGGCAGGCAGCAGTTTCTCAGCTCCATCTTGGTGTTTCTGAGCTTATCTCAGCTTCCCTGCTGCCGAATGCCGACTACAAATCACAGCGCTGACTCGTACCTGGTTTTCCTGTGGCCGTGGTGAGTGCTGTAGGCACTTTCCTTTCCTTCTCTCCCCTCCACAGTCTTCATGACCCAAAGCCTGGCATAATTAATCTTCGATTAAAGATTAAAAATAGCTTTAGAAGAAGGTATTGAGGCAGATGCTTCCCAGAATACCACAGATTGTGGCACTGAGATATTCTTAGTAGAAGCAAAACACTTAAATTCTGCACCAGATAAGACTGAGATGTTTATGAATTCCAGTGGGATGTTAGATCACAGAAGCAGATGATGTGATGAGAAGGGGGATAATCTGGTTCAAGGGGCACTTTGTTCTTAGGAACCCCCAGCACAGCTGGGCACAGTATGCTGAGGAGTTGGACCCTGACTTCTCGCTGCAGCGTTTCCTAACAGTTAGCTTCAGACAGCTTCCCACCCCGGGCTGTTAGCACCTCTGTAGCACTCCCAGGACCTTCCAGCGCACAGCGTCAGGTTCCTCAGCAGCGTGCGTATCCGCATTTCAATCGACAACGCGGCGTCCGAGAGAGAGGGGACACAGCGACTCTCGTAGCTTGAGCTCTTTGCCAGGACTCGCTCCCTGGTTTGTTCTGTGGTGATACAACAAATATTTTGAACCATCTGCAGGGTACGTATTATTGGGTAAACAGTCAATTTACCAAATTGCTATATTTCAAGTTTGTGGAGTCAATATACTCTGGCTTTCTGACAGAGAGGGAGTAGGAGGAGAGTACATACTCCCCTTAGTAAGTACCGAGAGACATCATTATAAATACACACGGAAATACAGAGCACTAGAAACTAGCAACCAATTAAAGCCCTTATATCTCTCTGTTTCTTATCTCTATCTCAATTCTTATCTTCCCAAACCTTTGAATAGAAAAGGAAAGACCATTCTAAAGGCAGTAAGTGGAGTTTGAGGTAGATAACTGATTATAAAGTCTCCAAAGGCACCCGGGGCTCTCAGAAGGAAGGATATAATTTAGAAGTTGATAATCTACCTCTGAGTGCTTCAGCCATAAAACTCTCCACATTGCTCTAGGTGATCTAGAGATACTGGCAGCAAGATAGTCACCTCCATTCAGACCTCCACAAAATTGCCTTCTTCCTTCCGGAGAAGGGAGTCTTGCAACGGCAACATACTGCACAGCACGGAGTTGTACACCAACACTCAGCATTTCAGTAGCACCCACCACATTAGGCTGTTCAGCATAGAGTACGCAAATGAATTTGCTAAAATGAAGCAATGGTGCAAATCCTACTTTCACCAAAAGAACAATCTCCTGTAATTTAGTTGAGCGCTTACTATATTAATTTTTAAGAGAGGCTCGCTTGGCTAAAGGCCAGGTAGATTCCTACAGCAGCCACTGGCACAAAACTTATTCATACCATAATGCTCCACTTTAAACCTGGCTCTAAAACCACAGTACAATTAAACAAGGCACAGTGATGCGTCAAACTGCAAGAATAGTTTCTCTAAAACCAGAGCTGGCAACACACTCTACATTGCTGGCTTGCATAAACACCTCTCCTTCAGATGGTTTAACGCACCGTTCAACAAGTCATTGCAGGCTGCTCTGAATTTCTGTGTATTTTAGGCAGCAGCTGTTGGGAAGCCACACAGGTCTACATGTAAATCACTCCACTGCAGACTTCCTGGGAGAAATCATACACAGGCCAGACCAAGATACTCCACGTATTAAAGGAAGGAAAGGAAATGTAAAGCTAGGAACTACACTTTGTTAAAGTCACGCTGTAGACGTGTAGACTTTCTTTAACTGAGTAGTTAATGTTCACAGCTTCAGTTAACAAAACTGTCTGGAAATAGTGATGTCTCCATTTTTTTGTTTGTTTGGTTCCCTCCTCCCCCCCCCCAACATGCAGCCTCAGGATGGGTTAAAATGCTCTATTCAAAACTACATTTTAATTAAGACAAAGGGGAAGAGAGTTTTATGTATAAGTAAAAATGTTAAAAAGACAGCAACACACCTGGCTGATCCAAATTCCAATTAGATTGGGCTAGGTCTGAATTTGAGAGTTGGATTTGGGTTAAAGCGCAAAGGTTTAAAAACCTCTTTCAAGCTCATGCAAATTTAGTCACCTCCAAGAACAAGTTTTACCTGTTCTCCAAAGCCTCCTGGCTTTCTGGATGAAAATTTGAACTTGGCCACTCTGAAAAAAGAGGAGCGTTACGAAATTGAGACAAAAATCTTAATGCTAAGTTCAGGCATTCAAACACTTGAAAGCTGAAAGGCTATTCAAAGCCGGTTGTGAAGTTCTAGCAACCTTTGACTATCTGCTAGTTCACAGCAATAAAAATGTTACAGACGTGAGTTTCCCAGAATAAACAAACAGTTTAATTATTAAGAAAACTAATGAGCTAGAATCCTCTGAAAAAAAAGAGGGATGTGTGTTTTCAGAGAGTTTGCCTATGCAAAAACTTCTAAACTGGCATTTACTAACTTCAAATGCATTTTTATGAAACTAAAATTTTCATGGAATCATCAAATTGTTTTGGTTGGAAAAGACCTTTAATTCGTGGAGAGATCTGAAATCCCAGTTCTAGTGTCCTGTTGCCTCTCTCCCTGTAATAAACACAGCCTGCATCTTCTGAGCACAACACCTAGACCTTGACTTAGTTTAGCTCTAACGAGCATTAAAATAAACCGATTCTTGTGCGTAGAGCCAAAAATACATGGTTTCAGATCGAAACTGGAACTCCCTGAAACTGCTGAGCTCTGCTGCATTGATCCGCAGATCCCTGCAAGCGTAGGCATCCCCAAACTGCCCTAAACACGACCTGCCGAGGAAATCAAGTCACTGGGGTCAGAGACTCTAATTGGAAATATTTTGTTCCTGAGGAAGATGGGAGAGAAGCTGAGTGTGGTGGAGAGATGACCTGGGCAGAGAAAAGCAGCACCAGGCAAACTCGGTCGGGACGGCGCTACGGGGGATCACCCCTTCGGGAAGGGCCGGAACTGCGCCCAAGCGGCTCCTTCCCTCCTGCCTTCAGGGAAACGGCGCTTTGCACGGGTCTGAGGATGGACGGGAGAGCAGCCGGGGTCAGCCCCGTGTCCAGCACGATATACGGTGCCTTGCTGCTGCCCGCCTCTGCGGGTCGTGGGGCTAACAAACGCCCGGGCACTTCCAGCTATTCCTATCCCCTTCCCTCAAGTATATAAATGTACTGAAAAACCCCACAAATACATTTTTAGTCATCTTCACACTGCATGCACGTACGTATATAAAAATACACACAGACACACGCGCGATGTCTCTTTGGAAGCCGTAAAAGCCGTTCTCAGCACCGCTCCAGAGCCTTCTGGAACGACACGGATCGCACACAGAGGCGATGCCGTCGCGGCAGCCATCGCTCTGCTCGCGGCACGCCGCCAGCCAAGCGGGGGGCAAGCGGGAAACTAAACTGGGTCCTCGCTCCAGAGTCACCGCAGTTAAAATACAGGGTGCAAAGAACTAAAGGAAGACTAAAGCCTCGCAGACGCTGGGGTGGGGGGGAGGACCAAATAGGTTTCCTGTTCCAAAAACTTCTACTTTTCATCTATAAAGCGGAAACTTTTGATGGACAGCAGGTTGTGCGTCCCTGGAATGAAAAATGGATCTATAGCTTTTATGAAAGTAGAGTATTTCAAAGAGGGCATGAAGGAGAAAAGACATTTTAAATATAATACCTCTCTCAGGAGGAATTTCTCTCAGTGTCAGTTCATGACACTGCAGACTTTGATGCTGCTTTGACAAATATTTTCTAAGGTGAACTATAAGTTGCTTTAGTTTTACCATTTTTGCTTTTACTTTTAGTTTATGTAGGAATTGTACTGAAATGACAACCTCTATTCCCTCCAATCATTCAGAGATTGGAGAATAAAGACCATTTATTTTTATTAAACTGCTACCACATCTTATTAAGTTTATTCGGGCCACTAGCTCATGACAAAATATCTTGTCCAATGTAGTTTTAATTTTGACCTGCAAGAAAATAGTAAATAAGATACAACTTGCACTGCTCTTTCAAGCGTATTTCTTAATCTCCTTTAAAAAAAAAAACAACAAACCACCACCGACAAAACAGTTATTTGTCACTCTGACAAGATAAAGAAAGATGCCCTGATATTTATTCTTCCAGTGTTGGAGTAGCCTGCAATTTTGAAGATGTTGTTTTAAAATTTTGTCTCAAGTCCTTGGCTTAGAAATTTTTGCAAAAGGCAAACCATCTCTTCGTTCCACATCGCTTTGCAGTCTCAAAATAGTCATCTAACATGAAGACACAGTCAGAGCTGTAACAAGCAGAGCTGCCAAGATAACAGCAAGAAAATATATCATCTACTTTTACCGTGGTGCTAAGATATATAGTACACCATTTTTCAATATTTTGTTTTAAACTGGATATTTAAAATCTAGATTGCACAAAGGATAAAACAGGTGATAGTAGCTGTGGCGCCTGAAAAGCCTCATGGCCCACAGCCACCGTTCAGATTTTTTTCTCCTTTAATGCATTAGGTTAGGAGGTGAAATTATTTCCCTGTTCAGCCAACTCAATCACTCAATTTTCACTTCATGCACAATTCTTATGGTCTGCCATCTCTATCTCCTCCAATTTTCTCCTTCCATTCAACTGCTGTCATTCCTTGAAGCATAATGTAAGAGCAACTTACACAGTGGCATCAGAGAGCACTATTCCTTTGCTCCTGCTCTAACGAGGAATCCTTGTCTTTCTCTACACAGACGTTGGGCCTTTTCTGTATAAGGAGTGCAACTTTTCAAGTCTCCATTTGAGCTGTGAAATTTTCTCCAAAAGTCCCCTAAAAACCTGCATGTGTAATTGTACCTTCCACTATTATAGTGTTTCCCAAGACCTGACAGTATCTGCTTTCAGTTTAAATGGAATACTTAAATCTTTTTTTTTTTTTTTCCTATTTATGTAAGGCTCTGGTCCTCATGTTTCAGGAATTTATAGTCACAAAGTTTTACCTACAGGAGAATTTGTCAGTGGTCAAGGTTGAAATTTACTTATTTACACCTCAAACAGCAGCTGATATGGAAAAAGGAAAGATCCCCCCCCCCCAGTTCTGGACTAAAAATGATTTTAGCATTCTTAGAGAACTGGTATAGAGCAGAAAAAAGATTAAATAGCTCCAGTGCAAGAAATGAAAAAAAAAACCTTTAAGACATTTCTCCAAGCAAGTCTATTAGATACGTTCTGATTTATCATAACCTGGTATAAGTGGAGATTTGTATCTTTTTCTTTAAGTTCACAAGGAAAGACAAAAGAATGCAAGCACAGCTAAGAAGGCCAAAAAGCAACAGCAAACTACACCGTTTCCAGCACCATAAAAGAAAATAACAGATTCAGAATAGCAGTATTTCACAAAAAGGCTTTTGCAGATCAATTTTTTGCCAAACCTCTGTTTGGCACAGGACAGCAGGGACACGTTTTCGGCTCCACCTCCATTTTCCCAGACTTACAATATGTGTATTCAATTCAGGGGCCAAGAATTTGGTATCCCCCAATTCTCTAATACTGTAAAGAAACCAAGAATGTAGCCATGCTAACAAAAATTTCCAAAGCAAACCCTACCTCTGTCCTGCCCAAGGCAGCATCTGCCCAAAGAGCTGCCGAAATAAAGGTGGCCAAACCAGTAACAGTTTCTCCAAGGGTTATTCTATAGCATTCATCAGAGATCGTTACACAGCTTTGCATCCCACACGTAGACAGAAAACTGCACGGATATCCCTGTATCAAACCAGGTGGTATTAATGAGACAGTAACTGATGATAATCTGTCTTGCGATATTTAAATAATAAGAAACAATTAGACAGCCATATAATTAAGGATGCTGAGGACAAAACTGATATTCCAGACCGCTTGCAGAGCGGTTATCACAGTAATATGGCTTAAAATAAATGATCAAATTCTAGTTTTAGCCTTTTTTTTTTCTGTTTTAGAAGATTGATGAAGCTTGACACAGTTACAAACACTAGATCTTCTTAAACATGATTAAATGTTGAAAGAGTAAACAAGTAAAACTAGCTTGTTTGATGCAATTATGATTATAATTGCATCAAAAGGCACCAAATTGTCTTCTTGGTATGAAAGCTTATCAGTTGCTTCATTTAAGGAAAGAAATTGATATAGAGATCAACAGTGGAGCTGGTTGGTAAATCTTAGATTTCTTCCTCAGGAAAATATCTATTCATCAAAAAACTCCTATAGTGAGAGAATAATAAACTGAATTCAACGCTATTGTCACAGTAACTGGGGCAGGGAGGAGAAAGGAAGCTTAAAAGTTAACAAGAACATTTGAACATTTTCAAAATAAGCCCCAAAATCCTGTATTTCAAACAAGAACGAACTTCTTCGCTAATATTAAGATGGTCAAAATTAAAGACTGTAAGGAAGAAAAACATTTTCCTACATGGGAATATGTTTGGCTGCAAGTCTCAGATCAAGGTGGATTTTTTCTTACTCCTCCTTCCCTAAATCAGGAAAGATACTGTGCTAGGAAAGTAACGATTATCCTTCGTGGGTCTATTGAAGTGAGCAGTATTGTATTCATATAGTAAACAGCATTGATAAAATGAAAGCCAAGTCTTTTATTTGCTCAGCAGTTCAGCTGGGAGATGGATTTCCTAGAAGAACTTTAGACTGCCTATCTCCAGGTGATTAAACAGGAGGCTGCTGGTGGTAAATTTCAGTATTCAAGCATATTTAAAGGAAGGAGAGAAGCAGCATCCACCAGAAGACAGCAGTTCACGGTATTAAATGATACTGACACTCTACTACCCGGGCGTACCCAGGAATTGCTACTAGATTCCATGCGCACTGTTAAGCGTAGACCGTAAGTGAAATCTCATCCCTTGGTTGTGAGCTCTTCTTAGCCACTTCCCTGCCCTCCTCACACCCCCCAGTTCAGTAAATAGCAGTGCATGACATGCTATAGATTTCCCTTTCTATTGCCTTCGTGAAAGCAAAGCACAAGGGATCAGCGATTCATGTTTTAGGAGAAGGTATCAGGAGGTGTGTCAAGAGTTCATCTTTCATATTCCTGTAGAGTATTGACTTTTTAACGAGCATCTAAATGGCCATTTTTATTTACTGGAATGTTAATGACATCCCAAATATTTGTTATACCTTTCTTAGACACTGTTCCCATTCTACCCTAAAGAGTTGAGTTCAAATGGGAGAACATGGAGAAGAAACTTTAGATTTCACTCTTGCCAGTGCTTTTGGACTCTGCTCGGTTTGAGCCAGCAAGAAACTTCCACACACATTCATCCTGTGTGCTATATGCCCTACCTCAATACAAAAGTAAAAGTTAAGTTTTAACTCTACTATATTTAGGCTTCTACATGAGCCACATTAAAACAGAAAAATCTTTTTGAGATATATTACTGAAGTGAACACTCTTATTTTCAAATCCAACTCTTACTCACCCTTTCTTGAATTTTGACTGCCTTTTGAATGACTCTTGACCTCAAGCTACTGTCTGTGTTCCTCCTGAATCACAAGTTTTATGTATTGTATTCCCAAAATCTTGCCCTTTCTGTTCTGAGCGATGTTTTATCATTGGGTTGCTTTAAAGTCAAATTTGCAAAATTTATGAAACAGGAAAGACATTGAAAACATATTGAAGCAGAAGAATATTTTTGAACTAAATACAACTACTTTTAAAATTTCAACTAATGGTAGCATGATTTCTTCACATGTTGATAAAAGTAATTTTATTTGGGACGGATAAGCATTCAGATGATCCAAACTTAGATTACTTTAGGACTGTAAATCATTCATTCTATCACAGCTATTTATGAATTTTTATGCACAACATCTTATATCTGTGGTGAAACTAGGTCCAAAATACTACCCCAAGCTGCTATCCTACCCAGGGAGAATCAGTGATAGGCTTAGTTACATCAAAAACATGTCAGACCTTCCTTACAGTGGTACTTTTTTCTTCCTTTTTTTAATTTTTTTTTTAACAAGCAAGATTTGAAAGGCAGAACCCTAAAATCTGCTTTAAAATAATTATAAAAATATTAATGAAATAAGGTAACTGGTAAATCAAAACATATTCCACAATGCTGACAAAACATTTTTTCGTTCTAATGGACAGCTAGAGGATTTTTCTTTAAGATATTCAAAACTTTAGACAAGAGTGAAAGAAGTTTTCACCTCAAGAAGATTAGTTAAGGGCACATCAAGCCTTTATATGCCACGAAAGATAAAAATAATTGCTACCAGAGAACAACTGCTGTTAGTCATTGGTATAAAAAATGCTGGCCTGACATCTTTGAAAACTGAAACTATCAGCTTATCCATAAGAAACTCACAACAGGGGCAGGAGCAATATAAAAATTCAGATCTCTCTGCAATCATTATGACTAATTCTGATGAAGAAGGATTATCTTATGCTTACATTTGTAGAACTCTGATGTGCAGATTTTCACAAAAAAAACCGTAAAATATAAATATTGCACTTACAGCTGTTGATGTTAAATATGTCTAACTATCAATTTATTTAGGAATGGGAACATGATATAGATACACCCACTTCCGTGCATATAAGCAATGCTACATAATGACTAACACTAGCTTCATTTGTTCTTTGAAGAACTCATTGAACCTTTACATATCGGTTTCTTCATTTGCAGTTGCCTGTTTTTGCAGTTATTGGCATACAGAAAAGCCTGTTACTCTTTCAAGCGCATGAATTCTTAAAGAATTTGAGCGCTCACAATATAGCCATTTGGAAAAGGAGGGGTAGAAGCGAAGGAAAAAGAGGGTTATGATGGTGCTTCTCCCTGAGGACTTCTGCAGTTTAAATTTATTATGCATTTTTTTCCCTATGTAAATTTAACTTTTTAGCTATTTTAATTTAAATCAAATTAAATTTAATAAGATTTCACTAACATTATCATTTAAATTTTAAATTACATTTATTTTTGATAAGGAGGGCAAGACAGTAAAGAGGGGCACTTAGAAACATCAATATGCAGCTTCCTCTCTCTCTCCCCAGTCTCAAGATCGTAACCAGCTACATTTTCATGAAAGGAAAGAGATGTTCGGAGTTACCCAGGAAGCCACTAGAAATAAACAGTTGTTCATGTGCCTTCTGTCAGCGTACAAGTCAAATCACTGCCAAGTCCTCCTTTTTCTCGTCACGGATTAATGGCCTCCAGGCAGCTGCCTGGGGAAGAACAAAGGAGATGCCCATGTCACTGTTTGAAGCCTTTGGTAGTAATTCCACATCACTGCCCTGGTATCTACTGGTGATAACAGAGGAAACCAATAGCTGCTGGCTCTGCTGCTGAAGCAGACCCAGCATTGCAGCCAAAAAACCAATATTGTCAAGACCGGAGATGAGTATATGAAGTAGATGCATTAGCTCAGCTTACGGAGCTGCTTTTGCTCAGCCTGCATAAAAGCTGGCCTGGGAACAGTAGATCACCCCTGAAAAGTCTCTTGTCATAGGAACTGTAAGTATATTGAGCTATTAAAAATCCCCTTTAAAAAAGGTCACAGTGACCCTTTGATACTAAAGTTTCATTGCATAAAAATGGAAACTTTTCCCACCTTCCTCCACCAGCCGTCTTACCCCATCCCTTTCTCTAATGAAGTTTCCTCTTTTTCATCTATTCTCACTTCAGTGGCAGTTGACATCATAAAAGATAGATGTAGAAACCTGCAGAAGAACACACTAACCTTTCATGCTGGTAGAGGAGACCTTTTAAAGGTTTGGCT
Organism: Aramus guarauna; assembly: GCA_013400195.1. NCBI lineage: Eukaryota > Metazoa > Chordata > Aves > Gruiformes > Aramidae > Aramus > Aramus guarauna. The sequence goes on from VXBL01010255.1 coordinate 1,622,977, forward strand.
GACAGCCTGTAGACTCCACCAGTAGAGATTTGTGCTCTCATCTTTATAGACCGATAACAAGTTTCAGGTATGCAAAGATCTATACTGAGCAAATCTTGGTTTGTTGTTGAAAGGGACACCAGGGGACATCATCTAACTCCCCTACACAGATCCTCCGTCTGAAGAGTTGACAAGGTTCTGCAGAAGCCATATCCAATTACAGGGACAGAAACTTTTTAAAATTATTCCAGCGGTGTCAAAGGCAAACTGGAAGTTCTTTAAGACACAAGAGTCCCCTTCTGACACACCAAGTAGCTTCAAGAAAATCATGCCTCAGACCTCCTTTAATGCATTTTCACATGGCTTTTACCACCTTAGTGTCACACACTCAGGTCATCGAAGTACTGCTGATTTCTTTCCTGTTCTACTTCATTTTGTAGCATCTCCTCAGCCATGCAGGCTTTCGTGGCACCTAACTCAAACTCTAACTAATCTTAAGCTGGTCAGCAGGCCTTTGCGATGAAATGGGCATGGAAGTGGCAGGGTTTATTATTTTTATGTTACCGCTATACAAACACATTTCTGCATTGTGGCTATTGAATTGAATTTCAATGTTGATCACTCCATCAAAGTGGAGTGATAGCTTATGAAAATAGAAGATCATTCAGAATTTGATAGGCCTCAGAACAAACTTAGAAAAATCGGGTGGCATTGCAACTTGCAAGGCAGCCGGTGTGTTTAAGTTTCACTTAAAAACACAGAAAAAAGGATAGAAAAAGGAGTAAATGCCAATTGTGAAGTTCAAAGGATTGGCAGTGTAGACAGGAACAGTTGAAGAGTTCATCATCATTGCTTTTCAAATATTATGTATGCACAGGAGGAGAGAGAGGATTTCTTTGTAAAAAAAAGAAGAGTATAACATACACATGCAGATGGAGGGAATTTTTAGAGATTAGATCAAAGACACTGATCTACATCTTGTTTATGACAGCATAAAAGAATCCATTTATGCTCCTATCAGTGACATACTACCAATTTCAGTTTCCTATAATAATCAAGGCTATATTCATATGATATTGAGCATTTCAGCGTCAATATTAGAACTCTGCATTTCCAGTGTTTTATATAACTGGAAGACAGAAGCATCTCCTATCAAATATCTTTCAAGGTGAAAAAAGTTCTATAACATTACTATAAAACCTAGCCAGGCTGTTATGTCTAGTCTTGTTGTCTCTTCATTTTGTAGAGGAATTTAATAGTTTCTCACCATCCCTCCCTAATAACAAAAATCTCTTTGCTATAATTACAGGTTTATTGTGTCCTTAAACAATGAAGCAACCTAGGCAGAATTTGACATTGCATAATGATTTTCAGCCTTATCATTTCAAACAAAACCCAAGCAGGCAATAAATCCAACGTTTATGAAACCCAAGATGTGTCAGAGAAATACGTGCCATTAAATGAGACTGTTGGGTATCAGTTTATCTTGGTATTGCTTAGGAACATTGCACGCGAAACATCCCTCCGCTGCAGATTCCCTCTGACTGGGGTGGGAAAGAAATGGAAGTAGCAGCATCGACAAGAATGTGTCTCTGCCACTTTTATCTCTGAATCATTGCTTCCTCCCTTCAGTTCAACCACCCAAGTTACAGCAGAATGATTTTGTACAATTTGTGCAATACTGAAAAGCTCTTCTCTCTCATTTGCATGTCTTTTGGCCACTTTTTTCAGCTCACGAAGTCAGAACATTATCATAGTTTTGAGCTTCTCTGCAGTAAGGAGAAAAAAAAAGCATAATATGATCTCTGTCGGGAGAGCAAGGATGTAGAGGGAACAGATGCAGCAGCAAAATGTAAAGCAGTTGCTTTAGGGCTCTATCTTTCTGGCTTTGCTAGGAAAAGACCTCATACAAATAAAGTGATTAGCTCACGCTATAGATCATTCATAAAAAACCAGAACTTCTCCAGCAACCGCTCACTTGAGGAAGGGCTGCTTTTGCAGGCGCTCATCATTCGCGCATCAGTCTCCCACAGGCAGGAAGAGCAAACGAAGCACCCGCAACCGCTTCTCCTCTTTTCTCAGACGCGGGTGGGAAACGGAGCCAAACGGTTGCGCCGAGGGCCGAGCCAGCCGCAGGACACCCACGGCCGCAGCAACGCACAGCAGAGGTGTGCTGCAAGGTGGTCACGGCTGCGGGAAAACCCGTCTAGCAGAGGCACGTTTCATTCTTGTACAAGAAAGGGAGGAGAAGAAAACCTCCAGTTAATTGTCACTTCGAAGCAAACAGAGGCAGCTGTATTTCCTTACAGGACGGGTATTTAGAACAGATGTTGTTCAATCCAAACCTCATACGTCAGCAGGGGTAATGGGTCAATTTTGTCTTCAGTTTTAAAGCATCTAGAGTTTGCTTTAATGTAATAGCCATGTGAGACACAGTACCACCAGCTGTAGAGCAGGAAAGGCTGAAATGTTTCTCAAAATCTTCAAACAAATAGAAATTGTTCAAATCACATTTGGTCTGCGTTTTATTAGCACAATGAAACTACAGGTTACTCGCAGGACTAATCACCGTGTGAACACAAATGCTCTTTTATGGCTAGCCGGCATGTTTCTGTATCCCGTTTCTACACGGCTACGTAGTTAGCTCCTGAGACTCAAGTTTATCTGCTACTTAAATCAAGTTTTTCTGCTCAGAATTTCTGAGTAGGAATATACAGCTGTTTAACATCGGAAGGGGCCGTGTGTTCTGCCCAGTCTAAGATTATCATCAGTGCATTTTCTGGAGAGAGGGATCAGCTAAGGGCGTTCTCTGCTGTTGATCAGCCCAGTCTTCTGACCCTTGAGACTACAACTTGCATCCAAGCAAAGTGAACGCGTTGCCTCCAAAGCTCCCGTATTCCCTTGTGCGCGAAGTAAACAAACCCTGAAGAAATAGTTATGGCAACACTTGGTTATGCTGCAACATTTAATTTTGTCTTATTTAAATGTGATTTAACAAGTGAAATAGCTTCCAGAGCTGGGTCGTCACCAGTTTCTTCTTTATTTGGTGGCTTAGGAACTCTGAGGCATAAAGGTGCCCTCCGTGAGTCCATAAGGAACATCTTTCCACCACCACCACCTCACAACAAAACAGCAGAAACTAAAGAGACACAAAAACACCCAGGGGAAATCCTTACTTGGAACCACTTCCTTTTCAAATAGTATTTGTTGTGGGTTACTAGTCATTTTCTAGACATAGGTAACAGAACACAAGGTGCTTAGGAAATAAATCCTGCATACTTTGAAGCAAGTACACTGCCCTTATTGTGAATAGCATTTTGTAACCACGCTGTAATGAACTATTTTAAAGGATATGTTACAAAGTTTTAGAACATATTTTAATATAGTGTCTTTATAAGCGTTAGTAATTACAAAGGACATGTAAACTATGCTGCATATCTTACAACCAGGGAGAAGTTACTGTGCTTGCTAAGAGCAATGAAGAAAAAAAAAGAGAAAAAACACCCTCGCCTCTTTCATTATAAACTTTGTTTCCCTGATACAAGTAGTACCATAACAGAAGCATTTAATGGCACTATTAACTCAACTACCTAAAACCAGAATCCATATTAATTACATTCATTATAGTTAATTGAACATAATCATCTAACCTAACAATTCCTTTTACACTAATTAATAAAACAGCATGTCTTCTGGATCAGAAATACATTAATTTATTTCTTTCAAAGGTAAGATATTTAGGAAACATAAGATTCATAACTTCAATCATTACTATATTTGGACAGACTGTTAACTTTTGTAATCACAGTGCCTGTTCAGGGCAATGGATGTCTGACATGAAATGCAAAATCTGCATGAAATTTCAATATCTAATGTGTTAGGGTTGGTTTTTTTTTGTCTCCTTGGTGATATTTGAAGAGAAAAACATGAATCAGCAAGGTCATTTCCCCAAAACCACTGCAAGGAGTCACAAAAAAGTCTAAAAAGTGTCATCTATATGATGAGCAATCTTCAATATCTCTACATTTTTATATAATGGTGTTCAAGTATGCAGTGTCATCTCCTTAAGCATGCAGAGATTAAAGCATTTATTGGATAGTTCAGAAACCTGGACAGATCAGATGGACCATCCCAAAAAATGCATAAACTACTTTTCCTCCAGCAGCAAGTACACGATCTCTCACTAACTGATCGCTTGGGCTGGATCACTCAAATAGTCACTGATTTGCCTTTGTTTCAGGGTGTAAAATGACCAGAGAAAAGAAAAGCTTCAGGTTTAAATTAATATGCACGCTGAATAAAGCAGTCTACAGCTCTGCACATAAAAATCCCCATGTTGACAAAACCCTAACTGTAGCTGTGTCTTCACCTTTGATATCTACAAGTCTTATGCACCTGTATGTTTAGGGTTTGGGTTTGGTTTTTTTTGTTGGTTCTTTTTTTGTTTGGCTGGGGGTTTTGTTGTGGGTTGTTCTGGTTTTTATTTTCATTTTGGTTTCCCCAAGCACACACACACAACCAGAAGTGCCTCCATCTTTCCAGATCCGAGCTGCCTCTCGACTGTTTTTCTCTTAGGCACAAGCCAGGCCTAATTTCTCTCCCTTACTCTGGAGAAACCTGATTTGATAGCTATTTTGCCCACAATTTCCTTTCAGTCAGGATGGGGCTGAATAAAAATCAAGGAACACTTTCATCCCAAAATTGTAGAGTCAAGATTATCCTCTGCTAGAAGAGACTAAAATAAAGATAACCCTCAGCCTGAGAAGTCATCCTAAAAATTGAACAATGGACATCTAAGACAGAATTGTTATCTAACCCTTTTATTAAAGCTATTATAATGTCTAATAATAATAATTAAAGCAGCAATAGGCTAGAGGGAGAAAGCTCTAAACACTTTGTCATCTGGCAGCTATGTAGATCTGCATCCTAAAGCATGCATTTCATATTGAATAAATAATTTCAGAAATATTAATAAGTAATCTTTAAGGAAATGGAAGAACCAGACCTATACTTAATAATCAGGACACTTCCCTGGGAAGGCAGAGTAATGTGTGTTTGGCCCAATTAATCTTTGATGTTGCTCCATTGTTCATAACAAAATTAAATTCAAGAGCTAGAAAATACCACAGACTAACTCAGCAAAATAGTTTAGAAGGCAAAACCAAAAACAAACGCAAACTCCCTTCATGAAGAAATGTATACCTTGATTTCACATCCTACACAAGTGTGTAACCGGTGAGCTATGTTTGGCAAACCAAGCAGAGGAAAGGGTGGAACGGAGGAAGGGAAGCATATGCTTGCATTCCTAAATCTCTTCATCCATTAAACAAAACGAAAAAAATCCAACAAAACAAGGGAAAAAATAGACTAGGCATCAATATTCAGGAAACAACTGTTTTGCCAATCACAAGGTGAAAGCACATCCCCCAGAAGAACCAAGAAAGGGGTCTACAACCAAGAAAGCCGTAGCTTTCCAGAGGCTTGAAGCCCCATTCCCACTCTCAGCATTTCCCTCTGAGCAGTTCAGCAATACATTGTCTGTACGACGCACTGACCCAGTACAGCAACCGGCGATGTCCGACTCTCCACCTACACCGTAAGAAGCTTAGATGCTGCTTAACACAGTTCCAGATCTCACGTGGGAAACTGCCTCAACTGGCAGTTACTCAAAACGTACCAGAAAAATAACCTTTCCACAACTACAACCATCCCTAGAAATTATTCTGCACACTTTCTGGACTTGATTTGGCACAAGTGGCTTGTTTGAAGAATACTTTTTCTGCAGAGAATGATCAAATGCATTTTTCTTTGCTTCAGCATATTCACTGTGTGACTCCAGTTCTCTCACTGGAAAGTTAGACAAGCTGCACCTTTGAAAGAATAATCCACATGGTTTCATAAAAACATATTAGTACAAAACGGTAAGGGCAGTCACAGCAGAGGCAGGAACAAAGTTCAGTAGTTGTGTTTCCCAGCTCTGAATTAATTTAGCCAAATTAAATAATTCTTTTTTTTAACCCTCTTCCTTAGAGGGACTGAGGAAAAGTTGTATTTCATTCACATACGGATAATGAAAAGATTTGGCATCAGCATCATTTCAAAAACCCTCGTCTGTTCGAACAACGCATTTTAACTGAACAAGCTTCTGTATTGCTTAAGGCATCGATACACTAATATGCTACATCTTATTTGGGGGGGGGATTTGTTCTCATGAATCTCCCTCCATCCTTCTCTCCTGCTTTTCTCTCTCAAGCCATTTCATTAGCAGATCTTTTCAGGCCTCTCTCTTCACAGCCTTTGTCCTTTGAACAAGTAAACGGTGGGAATCGTCTTACCAAGCTTCACCTAGGCTGTCCACGAGAACCTCTGAACTGCCTGCGTACTAAATACCTGCTCTTACATACAGCAGGAATGGATAAAAACCCACAAACCTAGATTTACAGAGAGCACACACACACGTGTCTAAACGGCTATATTCACCTCTTGGGAATTTATCTACGTAAACTTGATTTCAGATGAGCCACGTGTGACCCCCTTTCCCTCCCGCTCCTTCTCAACACGCAGAGTTTGTAAATCTCTGACCAAGATAAAGTTTGCAAGATTTTTTAGCTCAAATAGTAGGAGATTCAGAGACAGCATATCAATTTTCAGGATATACCAGATCCAAATTACAGCCTATTCTGAACTTTGATCCCTATTTTGGCTCCTAATGTCATTTGCTTAGGCTGTAATTAGTAATATTATTTTAGTGCCTTATTAATGACTAGTGCCAAACACGAAATTACTGTCGTTTCAATCAAATCATCTTTCAGATCCAGTGAAACAAAGTGTCAAACACATGCATTTCCTAGCTGCAGACAGGTATGCCGCAGCATGCAATTCTTAATTTCATAGGCATAAACAGATCAAGTTTGGCTGCCCAGTTATGACATCAGTGATTAAACTTATTAATGAATTAAGCAACTTTAAAAAAAAACACCCAACCATTTACAAGTAGCATACATGAATCCCCGGTTCAGGAGCTCCCACCCTTTCCCAGGCAGCGTGCTGCGAGTCCGAGCCAGCGCCGGGTCCGTCCCATCCTGCCGCGGCAGCACCAGCCTCCGGGGAAAGGCTCCTGGCTACGGCCGCTCGTGACGGCACGACGCGGCAGCCTCCGCAGCCTCCTCGGCACCCTACAGATCTTGTTCTGCAAGCCATTTCAAGGCAACGTGGGCTTTCTTAAAAAACACAAAGTCCTCGTAACAAACCTCACCTGATGCACTTGGTCTCAGTAGTGCCACAGGGTTTCTTTACCAGGACTTTGACCAGGAATCCAAGGCTGGAGGTACGTTCCCATCCTGAAAAACCTTAACATCTTTGTGATTCCAACAGCTCCGCATCAACAGGAATTATTATTACCCAGTTCTGTTTGTCGTTTGCTTATTTTCAAGCAAAGCAATGTTTTCCTTCAAAAGGGGTTAGAGTGGTAAAAAAAAAAATACTTTTAAGCTTGAGTTTCTTTAGAAATGTTTGTGGAAATGCAAGTTCCCGGATAGATTGAGGATGGCGTGGGCTGTATTTGCCGTGCAGAGGAACAGAACTGGGATCTGTTGAAACTAGCTTAGCTGGTTACAAACGTAAACATAAGACGTGGTTATTGTATGCACTCTGAAACCAAAAGAAAGTTTAATTTAGTGCTGCAGAGCTGACAGCGGAAAAACTAGTTTCCCAGCATTGCTCCGCAAAAGCCCAGAGGAAAATTTTAAAATGAAACTCAAATCAGTTTTGTTTCCTGCCCTCCCGCCCCGAACAAACAAAATACTCTCAAGGCTGGCTTGCCTTATTTAATAGCACTCTTTAAAAGACATTTGCCATTAGAGTTTGGCATCATTAGTTTTTCCGGAGCGCGCTGTCAGCGGTGAGCCAGTACAAGCGCGGCACTCACGCACGCGCGTTGGGTGGTGGGAGCTCCTGCAGCATTGCTCCGTTCCTGACGGGCAGGAGAGTAATTCTCAAACTAGCCGATGCAGAAGCCACAGGCTATAGGAACTAGTTAACCCAATTTAACTTTTGCTGCTTTTACCAATATGTAGTTGGTTTATTTTTTAATGATTAAACTGTCCTTTTTTTTTTTTTAAACTGTCAGCCTGCAAGTGTATGAGAATTCCCACGTAAAAAAAAATGCCACCAAAAAAGAAAAACTAATCCTTGAGAGCTCCAGTTTTTCTCCTCTCTGAAAAAGAGTCATGACATGAAAAAAGCATTCTTAAATCCAGCTCGATTAAAGAAAAAGAAATTGATTGTGGATTCAAAAACACGCTCTGAACCCATAACCAGTTTTTGTACCCCTTGCTTTTCTTCTCCTCACGTGGCCCGGGCCCGCTGGAACCTGCGGTCAGGCCGCAGCAGCGCCAGGAGCTTCTGGCCCCGGAGGGCTTCCCGACCACCCCGGCTTCCCCGCAGGGAGCGGAGGGCCGGGACGAGCCCCAGGGCCGGGCACCGGACGGCTCTGCCCCAGCGCTGGGGGCTGCTGCTCTCGCCCCGGGCTCCGCGGTCCGACACCCTTCCCAAAAGGTGTAGGAAGGGAGGGACAGCATGGGGGTCCTCCCCACTCCTGGGCTTCTCCCCAAAGCAGGGACACACACGGCTTCCCGGCTCCTTGCCCTTCAGAGCAGTAGGTTAAGCAGGTGCTTTTTATCTCTAACCCAACTCCTCTCATCTCTCTTTTCCCTCTTGGAATCTCTTTATTGTGCAGGCTTGTATCACATTACCCCTCCCCTATCGCCGCTTTCCAGCGGAGCGGTTCTGCTTTCCCACATTTGGTTATTCCTTGAACAGAAACTACCCCGCAGCTTGACGGTTTATTGCTGTCCTCCTCTGACCTATTCCAAACGCCGTCGCTGTACCCCTTTGGAGTCAACAGAAACCAGTGCTACAGACGGTATCCAGCGAGACGCAGGCAGAACAGGGATTAATACACGATACTTTGTTTTGTTCTCTGTTCCTTTCCCGACAACCTCTAACACTCTGCTTTCTTTTTGGATTATTACCGAGCTGAGATTTTCACAGAACTATTTATCATAAACTCTGAAACTCGCTGCTTTGCGATAATGAGGCTTCAACCTCAGCAGCAGAAGAAGCGTGCAGAGCAAGGACAGCAGCAGGGCAGCGGAAGAGAAATCTTTAAAGACATACTTTGAGAGCTATACCCCAGGGCTGCCTTCTCAGTTTATGAAAGTTTACATTAAGAATTCAAAATTTGTTTTCATTCTCTGTGAGCACAAACGCAAGACTTAAGCAACTGTCAGCAAAAAAAAAAAAAAGGAAGAGCAATGAAGCAAGTCAACAAAGAAGAGTAAGAATACGAGATCAAGAGTGACTAGCGCCGTGCAGAATGGTTCAGAGACCACTGAAAACTGCAAGTCCCCTTGGTTCCCACATCCCAGGCCAGCGCTGCTCCTCACCCCTGCAAGCGGCATCCGATACTGAGGAGCTACTGCTGAACCAGAGCTGCCACCAACAATCCCTGCGACTGCTCTCAGGCGAGCAAAGCCAACACCCCACCTCTACAGCGCTGCGCGGGCTAATCCGCTCGCTCTGTCCGTGCGCTGGCCTTGGATGCAAGCCAGCGGGACTCCCAAAATCTGGGGAGCGATAGCTAGTGAATTGCTACACTTGAGCCTTAAAGGCTTCCTCTCAGCAGGATTTATGATCTCAGCACAACACGATGCGAACTGCAGTGACATAGCTGCCTATTCATAGTTCCCCAGAGGGCAAGAAACATGCTGAAGTCTGCTAGCAGAAGACCAGACAGACAGACCGTGAGGATACGTACATCTTAAAGTGAGGACTGCTTGTTAGTGGACTGAGCAGCTCCAGATGCTAGCCCCTACTTGATCTTTGCCATCGGGCAAATCAGCTAGCATCTTTTCTGGATTAAATTAACTATAAGCACAGGAATGAGATAAAGAGTGACTTGTCTCCTTTCCTTCAACAGTGGCTTAGCTACCAAAAAGCTGCCCGTAAGTCCCTTGAGGCACACGAGAATAGCGGTAGACAGACCAGACCAAGCCACTTGTTATAAGATGCTGTTAGCACTCCAGAAAATCTTATGCAAGAACAAAGCACTTGAAGAGTACCGGGAAACTGCAAATTTAACTTTTACTTTGAGAAAGATTATTAACATTCACGGGAGCAAGCATCTTGCAGTCAGTGTTGAATAGCCAAACAACATCACCAAGGGAACACCACAGGTTTGACACTCGTGAGGCTATCTGTTGTGAAAGGCAGATAATCTTCCTCCAGTCCTTTCCGGGGTCACCGAGTGACTAACAGGAGGTACTTTTGAAGAAGTTACATAGCTAAAAGTGTAAGAGATTACACTTCTTGCTCTTTTGGTCACCAAGAAAGTCGTCACATAATGCGAGACTGCTCAGACCAAAGTGGAAGAGGAGTCCATTCTGGTGCGACAACATTCATCACTACAGCAGATACTGCTGAGTCAGGAGAATTATGTATTAATAGCGACTTCATAAATTCATTGAACAACAAAAAACTGACAAAGCTTTCAGGAGAAAGCCGCACTGGAAGATTATTAGATTCCTCCCCCCCCATAAACAAAGGCTGCGTTTACCAACAGATCAACTACTTGAGTCTAAATCTGATGGATCCTATTTGACAACAGCAAATAAATACCCCGTTCAAGCGTTATCTGTCTTATCGCTGGTTTGCTCTGTCACTTTCTAAAGTTCTGTAGCCATTGATGCTGGTTGATAAACACTTGCCCATCAATAAAGATCATCCCTTAACTTCTAGGTTTGTCTCAGCAAATGCCAACTTCTAAATCACTGAAGCACTTTATCAAAATTTAAAGTGTGCTCGTTAATTCAGGACTTCCCAAATTACCAGCTTATCTTAATTCACTATATAAGGTACTTGTCAGTGGTTTAGAAGAAAAGTTGACACCAACAAATCCTGGGGGGGTAGAGGGGTGGGCAGGAGGGGGTTGGAATTTAAGAAGCAGACTTGAAGACTTCCTTACCAACAAATCCTCAGCTGAATATTCAATCAACTACCCTGCGCCAGGAAATGGCATGGGTGTATCCAGAATCTGACACAAACACAATCATGTAAGACACAAGTATTATCTGATGCATTCATTTTTCTTGGATTTTCAAGAGAAGATGACAGACAAGATTATCTTCCTTTCAGGTCACTGACAGACTTTAGGACAAACAACAAAGGAAGCTAGAAACCATTATTTGAAAAGAAACTGGTATCGTTAAACAGGAGAATCTGAAGTAACATGAAGGTCTGTACTTCATGACCATTTAGCCAGGCGGAAATTTATACCCAATTAATGGAACTACAAAGATTTTCTACTTGCTAGGGAAGCACAAAACAGGAGGCAGGTTCATGTTTCCGAGCACATGGGGTAATTTAGCTCACATACTTTGCTATTGCTTTGTCACCAAACCAGCACCAAAACTTGTTATTTCCGCTGTGACAAAAGATCAAGCATAGATACTAATTCAGTTCCACATCACATTTGATAAGGTTGACAGCTTCAGAAGGGGGAAAATCTGTAACTGCTTATTTGGCCAGATTGTTATGAAATGATGTGGGCATTTGCTGCGCAGCGGGGGATGGCTTTTATCGGACAGGAGCTCAGCAGACGGGAAAGCTGTGTTTTGAAACTGCAGATCTTGAGTTTCAATCCTGTTTTCTAGTGCAGGTCAGATCAAGTCAGACCTCTCTTTGTAACTTGTTCCACACTGTTGGAACTGCTACTGCAAGTCTATTTGCTCACATACATTATTAATATCAGCCTCATGTGTCATCCCCCTTCTAACCTTCAGTCCAGCTATTTGAATTTCATTAGGCTGTAACTAGAGTCAGTTGAAACTCGGCGCTGAAGACAGACAAATTGCAACAATTCTCCTACCTCATTATTAAAGATTTATATTACAGCACAAAATTTACAAACCTTCTGTTTTTAAAGAGCAGGAAAAAAAACCCCAAGATGTTCTTCTCTGGTGAGGACGTAGAGCAGCGGTCCTCAATTGGTCCGCTCCTTCAGAAGGTTGCGGTTGCAAAGAAACAGTTTTCCCAATACAAAAGCATTCCTTTGGGACACGTTCCAACAGCAAGCATCCACAGTAACACCAAGGTTTGAGAGAACCACAGGAGATGAAGGGTATATAGGATGTCCAGCCTAGGTGACCACTTCTTGTTCTTTTCTCCCAAGAAGCTTGAGAGATGTAAGATCCGAGACACTAATATGTATAGTAGCAGAATGCACAGCATTTCCTCCAACGGGAAAAAAGTCAGGCCAGTTTTGATTTATTTTTTTTAAGTTTCAAAACACTGTCTCAGACATTGCTTAATAACATCTTTAAAAACTAGGCTCAGCTTAAGCTTTGCATTTTAGGAATTTTTTTTGTGTTAAAAACCCCACTTTGTGCACAGGTAGGATGGTTCTACACTCTCAGCCACACAAGCCATTACGCTCCACAAAAGATTTTTTTGTTGTTGTTCATAACCCCTTCTTCTCTTTGCATACCTTCACCCTCTAGAAGGCCCTTATTTGACAGTAGTAAATTACATCATTAAAGTTTTTGACAAACATCCCTTGATATTAGGAAAAACAGAGTGGTTAGTCTTTCTGTTAATCATAAGCCCTCTTTATATTTGGTTTTAATGACTCAGTAATTCTCCTGTAGTTTTCTTAGTGGCTGTTTGCTTTCCCTTTTATCATTCACATTCATGTACTGTCTGGTGCACTAGCTGTCCTTGACATTCCCTTATTAGGTTTACAAATAATCATTAATTTGTTTTGTGTTCTGCCTCCTGTTTCAGTGATATATAGGCACGTCATTACCTTTCTAAAGTGTACTCGTTATTCTTCTTCAAAAAAAGCCCACTACTTTTCACGCAGGGTTCAAGGCAATTTGCACGGCACACGCATAATGGCGTATAGTATTTAGTGCATCGGCACCGTAGTTCGCATTATCTATTCCTTAGATTTCACCATTAATGGACTTGTGACCTGAAGTCTTGTTCACTGTTTGATTGCTCTTTCTCTTGACCTGTTTGAAAGGCATTGCACTGTAGCAAATACAATATTAAACTCAGACTCCGGCTTAGATTCTTATGCCTCATCTTGTCCCAGGCCTTTGTATTGCACCATCTCTGCTTTCCTCCCACCACAGAGGAAGGAAGACATTCATAAAATATGGTTTGTGCAAGGCTTTTTTTTTTTTTGGGGGGGGGGGGGGGGGGGGGGGGGGGGGTTTTT
>VXBL01010255.1:1639842-1655580 GCA_013400195.1 Aramus guarauna
AAACCTCTTCCATATTCATGTACTTGTATCACTTCTTACTGAAGACCAGTACATCATACCCTAGATTATCAGAACTCTCCAAATACAACCTATAGCAACTTTGAGAGTCTAATTCAGGCGGGCTTTCATGCATGACTAACATTAATCAACTTATAAATCTTGATGTAGAAGTTTAGCTTTAGAAAAACACAGTAATTTAATCAGTGTTGTACACTGCAGTTATATTTTGTTCATCACTACCCATAACACTGTATCATTAAGCACGTTTAATTCCACATAAAGCAGTCAAGCAGCGAACGCTAAAGCTTTTCTCAGACATCATTTAACCCAGCAAGCCTCAGGCACCACTGGAAGAAACAGGCAAATGAAGAACAGGGATAATCCAGAGATAGCATGAGTTTGGAAATATTTCATGTCTCAGTGACCAAACACAACAAGCTTGCATTAATACAACAAAATTGTCATTGATAATACTAATTGTGCATAGCAACACATGCTCCATAAAAGGACAGCGATCTTTTGAGGTATATATTACTGTGTTAAATACATAAATCTAATATAAATACAGGGTAATTTATTCCTCCTTTACCCCGCCTTTAAGTTCCAGTGGAACTGCTATAGTGCAATGTGGATGCAAGACAGGGAATGGCTTCACCTCAGCCTGGGAAAGTCTCTCTCCTCCTGGAGCGATCAAACAGGCAGCCGGCAGCCTCAGGTGTAAAGGATGTTTACTGCCCTGTCCCTCACAGGTCACTTCATCTTACCCATCCTCAATCAAAAGAATGCAATGCGGAGGTCAAAAAACTCTACACATCCCACACATGCTCTTAATCTGCAGCTGGTTGTTATTTTAGATTTCCATGAACCCTGAGGATCCCTCTTGCAAAAAGAGAGATGAGAGCTATGCAACATCTGCCTTGTGTAGCAAGAGAATTACTGAGGAAATCCTCGTTTTCTTTTTACACTAAGAGTTACAGTCCATCATTCTCACATCGCAACAGAAACCCATTGAAAGTGAACTCTCCATCGTCCGGCAACGATACAGGGAAGCACAATTTATCTCTGAAGCAGCCTATCAATTGTCACCGAGCAGTGACAGCAGAGAAAATGCTTTCCTGCTGAGTCCTGAGTCATCGGCCTGAACTTCTGCCACGTTCTTGCATTAGGCATTTGCCTGCTGAGCAGTTATTTGCCAGCGCAGTGAGAGATAAACATGTTAACCATGGGGAGAACAGAAGGGGGAAAAACAACAATAAAACAAACACAAAACCGTGGGGAAATAGTATAAAATCTTGTAGATATCAGAGACAAGAAGTGGAAATAATCCTCGCCCAGGCATGCATAAAACACACGAGAGGTTCTATAACATGCTCCTTCTAGGGACTCCTCTGAGGATTCAGAAGTACTTGCTTATATCCAGTGCTTGTACCTCTATTTTCACATGCTTTTTGATCCAGCAATTTTGGTTTGTTTGCTGTCTTCTTACTACTTCAAGTATCAGGCGATAAAACCCTGAATTAGCTGTTCAGAACACCGACTAAACAGAATCATTTCATATCAGCTGAACTCAATTATTCTGTTTTAATTAACCACAAAAAGATCTAACCCCTTAGAAATAAAGATTTCTCTTTCATCTTCCAAGTAACAGAGTATAAACATCAATCAATTCTGAAAGGCCAGTTAAAAATGAAACTTCCCAGATGTTTCATTATTTCAATATGTGTAGATGCCTGTTGGAATAACCAGCATTCCTGCAAGAACACATCCCACCCCATGCTCCCCCCTCCCCATTTCATTAATAATGAAGTCATTAATGCAGTAGACAAAAATGGACCACAACGACAAAACAAAAGTCTGTTGATCAACCGATATCAAAGCAGCAGTGTTGTCAAGGGGAAAAGGTAAGAGATCACACAGGAGGAAGAGACTGGGAGTAAAATACGTGGATAATTTTTAACTGGTAACAAGGAAGGTACCACAAAAGCCTACGCACTGGTTTGTCGAACCCTTTTTTCTAATTATTTTTTTTTTCCTTGTAGCCGTTGTCTACACCCCTTCAGTCCTACCTCAGGTGTGACTGCACGGTCTCTGCAGCCCTTCCAGGGCTGAGCCTGATCTAGCTAACAGAGGCTGTGGGCACGTTGGCATTATCTGTCGGCCTACACATTTTAGGCTAAGTTATATGTACAATTATGTAATGGTCTGGTTTATAGTCCATTATGGAATTTACACTACAGTCCCAGAGAGAACCTACAGATGGGAAGAATAATGCACCTTTTCTTTTGTGAGTGAAATCTAATTATATGTTCAAATCTCCAAACATCTGAACTGCAATTTAAAAGAGAAGAAGGTGAATTAGAAAGCAAAGATAATAAGAATTAAACAGTCGTGAATGTCTGTGCTATGGCTTGGCAATGACAGTTTTACTTAAGTTGTACACATTTGAAACAACTCTCTTCAGAGATTAACATTTTCCTTGCTCACCAAGAACTAATAGCCCAGTTCACAACAACAATATCTCCTGCTCTTTAAATGGGAGCTTACAAAATATTCTGACAGCCTCCAGCTTAATTGAAACTTGTACTGTCAGTGAGAGGCAGAGGGAGGAGAGGGGCACAATACTGAGGATGTCATTTTATTCAGCTTCATGCAATCAATGTGAGCCATCATTCAAAACTGAGAGTCTTCATGGAGTCAAAAGACAAATATTGAACTGTTCCCTCCCTTTTGGGGGATTAATACCATTCACAAAACTATATTCTTGTCTGATACTAAAAATGTCTTCAAATTCATTCTCCTCTGTAAAAAAAAAAAGATTGCTATCTGCCATTGATAGAAAAAAGAAGAGAATTTCAGTTTTACTCCTAGGATAAGTTAACCTCTATTTAGTGGCTATATTTGAAATAGAGATGAACACACACCCCCATGGCAAACCACAGAAAAGTGTGGAGTCAAATACCAAATCCACTGTCAAAACTAGAAGCCTTCCAAAAGAACACGCCCTATGTCGTGGTATTTGCAGGTATCTGCACTCTGCCATCATGGGCTCTGTGTCAACTTCAGCTTTCATAAGCTCTGTAAATTAATTCTGAACTATTATTGAAACAACTCCACCACAATTTAGAGCTTAGCAAGTCTTTTAAACACTTTTCCAAATATGCATAACTAATCTGTAATTTTATATGCTGGATCTGTGATCATGTCAGGAGGACATGCAACTTCACTGCAGAGAAATCACGATTCAGATGATCACAACTCCTCCCACATTTCTCCTATTATGTGAAGGATAGAAAATTATTTCACCTGAAAACCTTGTTTAAAATAACAGATTCTACAAAACCAGTTTAAAAACCTCAGCCTTTCAAGGCATGTTATCTGAAAAATGTTCTTTTTAAATTTCAAGTGAAGTTCCAGTCTTCTTTGTATGGAAATGTACTTGAGGATACCAGCTGTGGATTAAAAAAATATTCCAGAAATTATGACATTTTTAAAGTCTTGTACATTAAAGTCTCTTCCCCTCTCTACCACTTTTCATTAAGCAGTTTCATCTTATTAACATGCCTAATAAGAACTAGTGTCACATCTTTAACCAACTCCTGCTCATCTTTTGATTATTTTTTTTTAAGAGATTTTCAGAGTACAAGTTCCTTCCTTATGTAACTTAATGACAGACTAGTTTTATGAAGAGTGAATGAAGGTCCTGTCCTTTTTGCCAAGACCAAACTCAAGGCTTTGTGTGAAGAAAACCGTTCATGCAATGCTTCCCTTGGTGAGCAAGTAGGGACAGAAAGATTTTGGCTTCAAGAGCCTTCCATGGAACACGTCCATTGATAATTATGATTACTTTATAGCTCTGAAGGACTGAAATACAGGGAAAAAATTGTATTTTACTGCTGAAAAAGTGTTTGCTGCTTGTACATTATAAGACAACACAGTAGTTACACATCTAATTTCAGGACATAATTGGTCATCACCCAGCCATGAAATCAGTAGTCAGTTCTGAGCATTAAGGTCTGTTTTGAAGGACAACTTTTTGTTGACAGATACTAACAAGTTGCTTGCAAAGGCATTACTGAGCAGCCACTGACTTTGAGGGAAGGTGTACAGAAATACAGTTATCTCTAGAAGAAAAAAATTAAACAGATTTCAGTAGTACTAAGGGTTTTGTCAATGTTCACGTCATATTGCACATATTACTGGAAATAGTCACACCATTTGAAGCAGCATCAATTTAGGATTTCTATGATACATGTGCAAGGTTTATTTTGGCATATGGGACCTGGTTGATCTGTCCACAGGGGAATTAGTTCAGATTAGCATTTGCAGTGCTCCAGATCTCTTTACATGACATACCGTCCCCTCTTGACACAAGCGAGAGAGGAGCATGGTTGGCCTTGCTATCTTATCCTTTTCTTCTTTCCCACGCATGTTGGGAGATGCAATGTTTATACTATAGGTATCACATATAGATTACTGGGAGCCAGTTAGAGACATATGGAATTTACTATAGGGCAGTGGAAGTTTTGTACAGAAAGTCTAGATAATGTTTTTGTTGAATCTTCCTCCACAACCTTAAGGTGAGCAGTATTCAGCCTTTTTATCTGTCTCACCTCCAAGAACTCCCATGCCTATACCCTCAGACCTATTTCTCTAGAAAGCTGTACTTCCAAATTAGGCTTTGCCTGAATTAAGGCAGTAGTTATAATGAATATTCATGGTAAAATGTATCGTTATCTTAGCAAGTTTGGGCAGTGCCTTCCAGTTCATAGTGCTTCTGGATCAAGGGAAGAGTCCAATATCACATTACTTTGGTTTTAGGCTTCCACTATAGCCTGTTAATGAATCACGTCTAGAGTACCTAGGTCTTAGCCAATGCCATTCTAGGTCAGTCTTCCTAATTAGAAACTGCATCTCTTCTTTCTCAACTTAGTAAGAGAAATGAACAACATAACCTGCTACAGACTTGATTAATAACTTGCCGATCTTTCAAGTGCAAAGAATCTTAGTCATAGGCTGTGGCAAAAAACAGAACACTATTAGTAAAAAAAGTAAAGCAAATGCCACCAGCTACACTACTTCTATTTGTCTTGTCACTATAGGCAAAGAGTGTAGATGTCTGTCTTGCCATCACCCTAGACTCTGTATATAGATATATATTTATTAAATATACAAAAGAGTAGTTACCTAAAGAGGAATGATAAACCCAAAATAACTTAACAAGCCCCACCAATTAGGTACCTATCCAGAGATAACCCTCTTGCATTTCCAATTGGAAATGCCCAAGATTTTGCCTCTCCCATGAGGGAGACCTAGACATTTGACCAGGCGATGAAGAAATGCCTCCATCCTGTCAAGATCCAGACTATAGAATTACCCCTTAAGAGAAGATGATTGGAAATACACTTTTTTCCTTTTTTTAAACCAATCAGAAGTTTTCTGGATGTCATATGCAACGTTGTTCTTGGATTGAGGGACTCAAACCCTTGGCTTTCCAATGCATACCTTTAAACTATGACAGGACTCAAAAACCCCCAAACAACATACTTCTGTTAACATTAAGCCATTAATTAGTGGAAGACACAAGCAAAATCCAGTACAAATGGACCCACAACAAGGTTAGCTGGACCAGAAAGATAAAAAGAAATGGGTATAGCAGTAGCCCAGCAATAGAAATACGCAAAGCGTGAAGGGTTAATACAGCATCTTTGCCACATTAAACTGAGTACATCGGACACCTTGTATATTTGGATAATGGGAAAAACACAGCTGTGAAACTCCTTAAGCTAAAATCCACATTTTTTACTTCTTAGATATCTTTCATAGAATGTAAACTAGTAAGCATCCTCCTCCTCCTTTAGTAGTTCATGAATAGTAACTACATTAGCGCATACAAAGAATGTTATGAACTGCTTACTGCATCATTCAAACCATTTTCATATCACAGTAACATGTGTGAGGAGCTAGACGCTCAAATAGTTAGGCCAAACGAGTTTAAGATGTAGAAGTTGAGCTTCAAAGCACAC
This sequence comes from Aramus guarauna, assembly GCA_013400195.1. Classification (NCBI taxonomy): domain Eukaryota; kingdom Metazoa; phylum Chordata; class Aves; order Gruiformes; family Aramidae; genus Aramus; species Aramus guarauna. The sequence goes on from VXBL01010255.1 coordinate 1,645,866, forward strand.
AAGTCAGAAGAAAAAAAAACAAACACTCAACAAGGTTAAACACAACAGGTTTAGGGACTGCGTAGAAGAGTGGTTTTAAATTGCAATTGTTTCCAAGTCAAAATCATCTACATCTATTTTAGAAAAAGGGAAGTGTGTTTTGATTAATTGTTTTAACTCCAGCTGTAATCCTAAGCAATACATTTTCTTAGTTCTTGAGAGGGCAGCTATTTACAGAATAGCAAGGGTTGGTTTTTTTTTTCCTGTAATACATGTTTTCAGTTTGTTTGTGTACATTCATGAGCTGCTTTTTATGCCCATTTGAAGTAGTATTAAGTGCTTCAAAAAAATTACACATCTACGTACAAAAACAAGCCTTAATGCAAGATGATTTCTCCAAAGAGAACTCTGTAATAGAAGGCCATTCACTTAGAAACAAAAATGGTAAATTGTGCATCTGTCTACTCCTTTCTGAAGGTGTTAATAGTAGAGTATGGATAGAGAGAAAGCAAAGCACATGTCCAGTTCCATAGACAAAGAAATGTATTTTTAATGAAAATCTTTAGTATCTCCTTATTTCAGGTACATGCATGTTTCACTTAATCACTGCAGGATTAGATGAGTATTTCTAGGATACATCTTACAGTCTTTGAAGAAGTTGAACAATTCCAAAAACTGGGAAGCAGGTATTACAGCTTAACTAGCCAGAAAGTTTGAAGTTTGTCAGCAAGTCAGTTCTACATCTACAGAAATACTGTATAACAGATTATAGAGGGAAGGCTCGTTAGATTTTTATCATTTGAAGACCTCATATGGAATTAGTAAGTACTTCATTGGGAGAAAAACATATAGTAGTTAATGTACTATAGTATACATGCATTGATTTTTACATGGACTATATTTTAGCGGTAATAATGTCTGGCACCAGACTACAAATCAATAGGAGACACTATTGTGATGTTGGTTTTAAAAAAAAAAACTAAGGATAACAATATTTTGTTTAACTGGCACCATCAGAGTTCCACATCCCGATTTTGCTATTTAAAATAACAGCAAGCATTACAATAGGATTGTCATTCCAAACTTATTTTGTCAAATAAATACCCAGTCTTTGTACCAGTTCTGTTCTTCTTGGGAGAAACACGCTGTCAAATTTAGAAAAAGGCAAAACACATCAGATGAAAACAGGACTAAGTCTTCTGCATGTGAATATACTTGAGGATTTGCATTTGCCATCACAGTTCAAACACCATAATGTTATGCTTTGTTTTCCTTCATTGTTTTCTCTTAGAATTGTTAAGGAAGTTTCAGACTAATATGTGAACAGAAGATTAGCAAGAGACACTGTATGAGTTTCCTGAAGAGGCCTTCCTGAATATTCAGAACAGAAGAGGCAGGCATGAGCATGTCTGTACTCCACCAAAAAAAAAAGTCACTAGAAGAGCAAGCAAAGCTTTCATTAGATCCCAAAGTGTTTCTTATTATTACGGCTGGGATAATTCAGAATTTAAAACAGTTGTAATCCAAAAGTTTCTAATCTTCAAAGAAAGAAGAATTAATTCTGAAGGTTCAGTATCTTGTTTAACTCTTGGAAGGCCCCCAGGCTGAAAGGAACACTGCGGGTAGCATCAGGGAACAACTTCTGCCTTCGCTAGCTGTTCTTTAACAGCTGTGCAGGTGTAGTAGAGCCTTAACCTTGCACAAGGGAGTTTCCCATCACTCCACAGGACAGGGGATACGTTAAGTGCCAACTCCAAAAAAGCTGTCATGACCCAAGTGGCAGGCAAGTGACCCAGGATGGAGCCTATGGGGGCCAAACAAGAAAAACCTATCTGGCCAGACCTGTGCACTCATTTCATGAGCTTGCTTTCATACACTTTAAAAAAAAAAAATCACTTTATATGCTGCAACTTCACATAACCCCGTGAAAATAACAGAAGGAAAGAAAACACTACACTCGCAAGAGTTGTAAGGTATATAGAAACCCAAGGACAACTATAGTACGTATGAAGGATATTTTGCCTTATGTAAGGCAGTTATTTTACTTAAGACTTCAGGTCAGACCAGCCTCCAGAACAGTATAGCCAACATTATGGCATGCTAAAAATTTATCCAGGCAGGAAAAAAGAATACTCAATTAAGATTCCTGTTACTGATAACACAGCCCATTTTAAAAAGGAAGGCCTGAAAAAAAGGAAAATAGCCTTAATTTAAAGGAAAAAAGATCAGTCTAAGCAATCTCTTTCTCCCAAGCACCTACAGTCCTTTTACTTCCAAGGCAATACCAGGCCTGCTTCCACTGTCTTTTCCTATTAGGATAGGGCCAAGAAAAGCTGGCATAGGCAACTGAAAATCCATCCTCATTACCATTTGACTTAGCACACCAAATGAAGCTGATGGAAATAATATATTTTCCACTTTTATACTATGGTTAGTATTTCAGTGCTTGAAGAAGAAAGAAAACAAATGGGACTATTATGTATGTTTATACTATGAGGAAAATAATTTCAAAATTAAATTAGCACAATAACCTTTAAGAGAAAGTATGTATGCAACCTCTATAAAGGTCATTGCTAATACACAGGAAAAAACATTATTTTTTTCTAGAAAGTCTTTAGATTAGCCAGCTGGTTCTCTTACATACCAAAAGATTAGAGTTTAAAGGCTATTATGGACCTACAGATCCCATTTCTCTCAGCAGGTGTTGCAAACATACAGTTCTGGGGGGAAAAAAAAAAAGAGCTCCTGTGATCTTACCTTACAATTCTTTTCTAAAATACATCACCAATTTCAGAAATATTCAGCCAATATTTCCACAAAGGGTTGCAGTTTAACTTTACCTTCCAACAACAGACTTAAGCCCAGAAAGATACATATAAGTCTGTCAAATCAGGGACCTAATATCAGGAAATACTCCTAATTTGAAATTCTACCTTACAGTGAAGATTGAAAGCATTCAGCAGCTCCCAGCATTTGACTTGCTATTTTTAGCCAGGAAAGTGTGTGATCTAGTGCAGCACCATTTGCTTTTTTAAATTGATTGCGCTGTCTTTTCACTGGTAATAAATATACTATCCTAACACCATTTACATAAAAATCTGGAACCAACACAGCATCAAGCTCAAATGCAGAACAGCAAAGCTGTGTTTGAGTGACCTTTATGTATGATGTGCCCACAAAAAACCTACTAACAAATAAAAGCTTTCTCGGGGCTGTCAGGTTTCACCGACACAAGTTTAGAAAGGATAAATCAAGATAGAGCAGAAAATGGAGTAGTACGCCACGGAAAAATAAAGTAAAGCAACACTCATCAGAAGAGGGGTTAAAGAGAGCCCAACATTACACCAGCTCTGATCTGCTGGGTTTAGTATTGAAGTGGTTGCACCACTGATCATTTACATTTCAAAGCAAAAACTGAAGCTTGCTGATGATCCTCCACAGAGCGTGGGTGAGACTGCCCAATTCTGCATGCCCTGTATCCACGAAGCGGAGGAAGCACCTCCAGAGCCCATCCTTCCCAGCATCATTCCCACAACTCAAGCGTTGCCTCTCTCACCCAAGACGATCACATTTACCAGTATAAAACCTGACTCAAGCACAAAGGTAAACTGTTTCAAGACAACAAGGCTCTGGGTATACCGCTTTATGAGTATCCATACATCTCGTGAAATACGTGTAAACAATAGCAGGTTGTTCACCTGCAGATGAAGAAATGAAGTGATGCAGCTAGCATGCACCTTGACTTCACTGATTTTTTTTGTCCTGCAGGTGCTATTAATGCAATGAAACCAACAGTCTAACTCTTGATGTTTGTCATGTTCTTTTGAATTTGATTATAGTTACAGTAGCAGACATCAACATATGCCCTAACGCTGTGTAGCACTAAATGTCTCAGAGGAAGATCCGAGTGCCTAAGTGCCAAATTTCCACTATCTGAACCACTGGGGCAGGAGAAGAGAAAAAACACGCTTAAGAACAGAAAACTTGTCTAATGGGCCCAAGTTGTTGTCTGAAGAAAAAGGAGTGATATATACACAAGAACAGCATCTGGTCACTCTTCTTGTGGAGCTTTAAATTGGGATCCAGTTTACTGCATATTTGAGAAAAAATTTTGCTTTGGTTTAGTTTCCTGTCCCTTGCTCACTGCTTAAAAGCAGATTGTATGAAATTAGTCTTAAAGATTTTCTAGGAGAATTAACATGCAAGATGTTCTCTTTAGAAGCAGGGTTGCTTCTGTCAGATAATACACAGCCATACCTCTATACGGGAATAAAGGAGGGCACCCATTTTTTTTTCCCCTCTTCTACTCTAAAGGCATCAATTTATAATCCACAATTCCTAGCTGAAGAACTTCTTTTTCTGCACTCTTAGAAATAATAGGTAGGAACAGATAAGTAAATTAAGAAGAACACAACCTTTATTTCTTCCTTGGCAACTTCATATTTTCAAAAGAGTGTCTTTGAGGCTTTTCCTGCCACTGACAGTGTAAGACCAGATTTCTGCAACTTTGGAGTCCTATTAAAGGAAATTGGGCACAACAGTTATACCTGGTTTTCTCCACTGCAATTTTAAGTTCCAGTCCTAAAACAGAGTGCAAGTAGGGTGTCTTATCTTCCCCAATTCAAAAAGTCCCTCAGTCAAAAATAGCCTTAGTGAACTCTGCATCAGCTTGATAGATAAAACAAGAGTATTTATATTTATCCTGCCTCTTTCTCCAACCTCACCGCATCAAAAAAAGCAACTTATGTCTGCTGAAGGATCATTTGAACATAGTATTTAGTCATTATAGGTTTAAAAAAACAGAACAAACATTTTAAAAAGCAAATACCTAAGCATATTGTTTTGATTCTTTGTGGGACTAACAGAAACAATGTTCATTCTCCCCCCCTTCACATCTCCCCTCCTTTCTTTCACAGGAATATCCTTTGTAGTTCCACAGTCTGAAAATGACCTTTTATTTCAACAGCTCTGTGGGCTCCACTACTTGCGGAAACAAACATTTTCTTCCTGGCACAATAGCAACTATTTTAATATTCTCTTCAGACTCTCTCTTCATTGCAACCCTAATAAACGCATTCAGGTTTACGATGAAGAGAGATCCTACCAGACAAATGGCAGCAAGGTTACAAGCTCGAGCTGGTGACCTTCTGAAAGCTTGTTTTCCAGAGCTGCCTGATGGGGTGAACATTCCAGCAATGTTATTCATTGAAACAGGAACTCCAAATATCTCCCTTCTCTAAACAGTGTCATTTTACCTTGACAACATATCATCACTGGCTTTCTTCTGTTCATCTCCCAGGTCAGGAAAGAAAGGTGAACAATTTATCACTCATGAATCCCTGATTTTAATGCAGATATTAACTGAAATTCAATTTCAATTGAATACATATTTTGAATATTATATACACATACATATGCAGTAGCATTAAGGCACAAAGGCTAAACATATCTGTCAGATCTGATCTGAACTGGGATGTAGATATAGCATTTTTCAACTACAGTATAAAATACTAGTGACTTATACTTTGAAAATTCCTGATTTTTTTCTAAAGCCTTTAAGCCATTTAACCATTAGAAAATAAATAGCTTAACAGGATTTCCAGTTTTACAGTTCATTTGACTTCAGCTTGCAAGAGTTAAAAAAAAGGGTTAGGTCATACAGGTTCATTTATTCTGAATACCACAAACCTGTAATGATTTGTCTGCTTGCTTTTCAGAAGGAGGATTTACAATTTGGATTATACCCCACAGAGCTATCCACAAAGGTGTCCTCCTGCGTGCTAATCTCCCTCTTTCAGCACAGAGATTTCACCTTTGAGATACTCCCTGGATGACAGAGAGGGGCCCACCGTCGTTTTGTCCCACACAGAGAGCGCCGATGCCATTGCTTCAGATGTATATGGGTTTCTTATTTGGGTACCACTGCAATCCAGACTTAAAAGCTACCTCCTAAAACTTCAAGTATTCCTCTTTTCTGCCTGAAAAGCAGACAGACTCAGTCCTTACCTTACATCCTAAAAGGGCACCTTTGATTTGCAGGAAAGGTTCAGAAATTCAGCTTGCTTCAGCACAGAGAATTACAGGGTACAACCCCAAGCAAATTAATAACACACCAAGACTAGGAAAATAAGGTCACAGTGTCTTTGGCATGGTTTTGAATAGGACAGTCACAGTTGGTCTAGATTCTCCTGTTAATACCTTCTTTGAAGGCACACTTTTAATTAACTGCGGCAGAAAAAGTGGATGCGCCAGGTATGGAGAACAAGCTTCATGTTCCTCTATCAAGTTTAAGGTAGAGGAGTGATCAGAGTTTGGTTTTACAGTGTCCTTTTCATATAGTTCCTTCCAGACCATTGAAGGAAGCCGAACCTGAGATACAGGGTTGATTACAGAAGCCATAGCTCTATGTAGATGTTCACGGCTTTCTACAGCTCTCCACTAAGTCCACCATCTATCACCAAGGAGCATTGCCAAGCTCATCCTGCAACACAGAGGACTTAAATAACAGAAGAACAACTGAATGCTTATCTACTTGGTCTCTCTCCAGATTATCCCAGAGATTTTACAATATACAAATACAAACCTAAATTACACAGAGCTATATCTCCTAGTAGGCAGGCATGTATTTTCTCTTATGTTCTGGTAAGTAACTGTAAATATGCTAAATGGTGCCCTACAATACCATTATTCATGTTATTAGTACATTTCTCAAAGAGAGGATTTTTTTTCTTCCTCGTCAGTGTTAAATTAATCTTTTCCTTGTCATCTTTTAAAGCAACCAGCTGCTTCCTGACAGGATCTAGCTTACACCTCAACTGGTACCACTATAAGGTATTTCTTCAAAACATTAAAAAAAATCAGCACGGCTTTAGTTGTTGACACTGCTATAATCTTAAAACTGCTTTTGTCACTCTACACAGCCCCTACACGTGTGTCGTCTTGAGCTGATGCAGCAAAGACAATGCAGTACCTTGGCTTCCAGTTACATTTTGTATAACGAGCCCGCAACTGGGAAATGGCAATAAATTATGCCCAGGATATTCTGATAACTCTGAGAGGCTCTGCAGATCAAAAAGTAACAAGTGTCAGCAAGGTCAGTGTCTCAGAGGGTAAATCAGAAGAGAAAGTTAGTAAAAAACACCCTACAGAGTAAGTAACAGGGCACGTGTGCCCAGACGTTCCTCAAGCAGCCAGGGTTAGGTGAGCTGCCTTGAGATCTGAGCTCGTCCCATCCAGACACTGTGTTCTCCAAACACAGCCACTTAAAGGCTACTGGAATTATAAATCCACTAATATTTGTAAAAGGTAGTTTTCTCCCCCTATCGAAGTCAGAGGATTTAATTGTCCGAAACCACACAGTTCAAAGCCTTACCTGTGTATGGCCCAGAACAAGGCTTCATAAAACAATCCTCTAACTTTAAAATGAAATTAGAAGTATTTAGTATACTTCCAAGCAAGCAACTCTTGCCAAGTGGCTGTCAGATCAGAATGCTGTGCAGTATACTTGACAGAAAAGCTAATGTAGTAACAAGAAACCAACCTGAGATTTAATACTGGAATAATTTAAACACTGCCAAAAGAATCAGACGATAATTGCACCCTGTAACAGAGCTTTTGGGAGGTTTATTCATGCATACTTAGACTCTCGCAATTATGATCAGGTATCCCATTGTTTCAGGTGCTCCTCAAATTTAGCTTTAAGTTATACTTAGGCTACCCTTAATAAAAAAAATAAATCTGTATTTTAAAAGAGTGGGAAAATAACTACATATACAGAAGGCAAAATCCATCACCCCCAAACGCTTGGAACAATAGGACTATAGACCCATGATACTCATACTCCATGACTACTCCAATCCACATGATTAGGACATTTTTAGAGATCCAAGCAGGTTTGCCATTTATAATTCGAGGGCTATCTGCACTACACTTACCGCACTTCCCACTTGGCCCTCTCCTCCCTCTCTGCCAGAGTTGGGAACTAAACTACAGGCGCATCGTGTCGGCATGAAACCGGTTCGGTCACCGGGGTTAGTCATTCTGATGCACATTCTGTTTTGCAGTGCATCTGTATTAGGCAAAGGCATTTATATTAATGCAAATGTCTTAAGACATACTACAAACTGAAAGGAAAATATAAACATTTCAGTGATTAGAACAACAAAATAGCTAGAGGTGAGGCAACAAATATAATAGGACCAGAGTCGGAAGTCAAATTGGCTTAAGGGCTGAACTACACCCCTGAAATGAAATGGTATTTGTTGTTGCAAATACAAAGCGGACTCTGACAAGTCTAATTAATGAATAGAATTCTTGTGTCTTTTACAATAGAGGTTTAAACTGTTCCTACTCAGCAGGCCCAAAGTGATTTCACTGGGGGTACAGGGCATGTTGGGCTGAAATAGCCGCTGTTTCGCTCCGCTCACCTCATACCAAAATCCCAGGGTTTTGTATTGCATGCTAGCATCCCCATCACCCCTCCCCTCCAAAAAGTAAACTTAATCATAATGTCCAAGTGAAAAAAAAAAGCCTCAGGAAACAGTTCACATCTCTATGTGCATTGCTTAATAAGCTTTCAAAGCTATTTAGATGTGTTTCAGGGTCTCCTTTCCCCTCCCCATTCTTGCCCAGGCACGCACCAGTGAAGCGTGACCTCCGCTCGTTCACAAATTCCCATACTTGTAACTACCAAGATGGAGGTCTGTAAGGAAGATGGCTTCATGTTGAGGTTTCCATACACCTATCAAACATTTTCTGAACCCTGTAAAAAGCACTAAACTAAGACAGGTCACCTAAAGTTTATTAAAGCATCTGTGCGCTCCAGCACGGAGTTCACGAATCTTGAATGCAACGTTATTCAGCCAATTTAACAAGATTAGCCAGCCTGCTTTTTCCACTTTCTGTCATTTCTTCTTCCATAACAAGCTAGCTTGTAGCTAAGGGAAGCCAAGCTCTTTTAAAGCTTTATTCTTTCACAGCTAGTAAAGTGCAGCATTTACAATTGGGAGCTATCATGTCAGGAGCACAGTAGTTTCTCACGGGTCATTCAAAGTGTGCTACACAAACCAAAAACAAGAAAATAAAGGAGACCAAGAAGAAGGGAGACTAATTAACAGTTCTAAATTTTAGTTAAACTCTGTTCAACCTTCTGCTTCTCAGATCCAGCTAGACAGCTAATAAGCCTCATGGAATTCTGGCTCTTAATTAACACACAATTATTTCTCCAGAAGGATTAGAAGTTTCACCAAATGCTCAAGAAGTCAGTTTCTACAGCTCAAATTAGATTACTGCCTACATTTAGGAGCAAGGGTTACTGCTCCATATTCTATTTGTAACAGATTTTTTTTTTTTTAAATGCAATCACATTTTTAAAGGAGATAAAGGACGCCTGCATTTTCATTGTACAAAGCTTCCCTCTATGTAAGCGCATAACATCCCTGGCCAATAATTCAGTCACTTGGCATGAAAAGATAACAGCCATTAATGTAAGCATCCCAGTTATACATTAACTATTTGAAAGCAGAGCCATCTGTGAGCCACCACCTTTTTCCTCTCCTCAGGTTCCAGCCAAATCTCTCTTTTCAGCCAGACCGGTGGTCTTCCCCACCAGCCCGTCTTTCGGCACATGGGGACAGCCTGCTCCTGCACCTCAAAGACTTCCTTCTTGAGGGGTGTCCAGCCTTCCTGGGCTTCTTTGCCCATCGGGATCACCTCCCAAGGGACTCTGTCAACCAGT
>VXBL01010255.1:1657787-1672258 GCA_013400195.1 Aramus guarauna
AAAAACCAACAAACAAACCAAACAACAAAAAACCCAAACCACAATCACACACAAATCAAACCTACCTGGAAATCCAGCCAGGCCAGCAGCATTCATCAGATGAGATGACCAGTACTGAAGGAGCTGACAAAAGGCAGCAACATCAGGGACCTGTTTCAGGGAGCCACAGCAGCCAAAGCCCTCCCTACGGATACCTATATGGACAACAAACCCACCCCAGCCACCTTATCAGAGGTAGTCCCCCAGCAGCTTGTTAAATCCCAGATACATTTCAGGTGTGCTGACCAACAAATAATTGCCTCATACTTTCAAGCTGTGTCTACCCCCCTTGCAGAGCATCCTTGCACCTGGCTACAGGCACCCAAATAAACTGGCCCAGAAGGGGAGCGATAACCCCTTACCTGCAGTCAGGTGGTGAAAAACGTCACCTTGCTCGAGACAGGAATTGTGTTTGGCCACAAGCTCGTCGCTGTCACCATTAGGCACTGCTTGCATACACGAGGCACAGCATTTTCACGTAGCCCTAAGACAGGGGCCATCAGCGTTTGTCCTGGCATCGCTTCCCACGTGAAAGCGGGGTGCCAGGCTCCTCCGCGGCTCAGGTACCTGCCCAGCCGCTGATGCTACTACGACGCTGGCCAGCCGTAAAAGTAAATGAGAAACCTGTGTGGAGGCACGTGCAACTCGGCCACTGAGCTTGGTGTGTCAGGTGTGAAGGAACACAGACGTGGTGGCTGTGGCTGTCACATGCAATAGAAATAACTACTGTGAGCTGATGACTGCTCCAGATTTTAATTTTTTTTTAATATATATAGGCAACCTAAGCTCAGCTGCTCGTTCTTCTTTATTTTTAAAAACATTGACCAGTACCTTTAGTTAATGATATATGCCTTTAAAATACTGTTCATGAAAACTTATTAAGTTTCCGTAGTACCTTGTGGGTGCCTTCCCATTAACATTCCTTAGACTTTCCATAGAGGTGTGATTTATGGCCGTACTCTGCAACCACCCATCGGAGGGATTTTGAATTCACTGAGACAATCTGCGTGAGTAAATGTTACTCATGTACATTAGCGGTTTCCAAGTCAGGCAATTAACTTACAAATGTTTGCAGGCTCTTTCTTCATTTTTTTCATAGCATAGTCAGGCACAGTATTAATATCCAGTACTGAGTCTAATAAGATTGCCATTATCTTCTGGGGTTAATAATGAACACAGCAGGGACAAAATCAGTATCACTGTATTAACTGTCATTAAATAGGATATCTAAGCATCAGCATCATAGTGAGTGAAAAGCTTAGTGTATATAAAAAAATTTGTATTTGTCTACTTATCTCATTCAAATTCTAGCTTTAACATCAAGCCTTGGATTTCAAAATTAGTAGGATGCAAACACATTGTACATGGTCAATTAAACTGAACTCTTCTATTTTGTGTAATTGCAGAAACAGTGAAAACCAGAAGTAAACTTTGTTTCAGCCAGTTTCAAACAAGTATATTAGATTTTTTTCTTCATTAATGAATTGTCTGAATCAATTGATTTTAAATATGGAATTCTCTGAAGAATTTGACCCTTTAATTTCAACTTAAAATCTGAATCTGTGCTACATACTATAACAGCAAAATTAAATTTTACTACATTCCTTCATAAGCAATGTGCATCCATGTGATTAAAATACTTACAGTTATCAAATCTGAGGCACATGTTATGTCTGGTCCAGCATGTGGAAGTCTGTGGTAGAGACTCAAGACATAGTCCCCACTGGCTAACCTCGAGCGCTTATTTTAAGTGTTTGTGTGTACAAGTAGGCTCCATACAACCTGTCAAGCCAGCAAAGAGAGACAAACCCAAACCACTTGTGTCAGAAGTCTCCTCCACACGTGATAAAATAATGGCAGAAGCACATTTAGGGGGAAGGAACGCAGGCAAAAGAGAAAATGTCACTTTCGTTAGGAGGGAGTCAAGGACACGGAAATAAAACAGAAGGAGAGGACATAAGGGATCCAGCTCCTCATCTGCTCAGGGCAATGAACTCACCCGAGCACACCAATAATCCCACCCGAATCACGCTGGGTGACAGGGAGAAGGGCAGAGCTAACTTCTCCTGCAGCCGTCTCTCACTACCGACTCAGGATGCAGATAAAAGCACGAACCCACAGGTTCGCATGGGGTAGACACAACCCAAGCTTAGATGATGCTTATGCGTGGCTCTTCCCTGTGCTCTTCTCTGTTAAAAAGCCTGATGACAAAAGAAGTGCTGATTAACCTCAGAATGCACACGTCTGCATAGTTCTGGTCTGAGAAAGTTTATTTATGGCTGACCCCTACTTGGGAAGACCCACAACCCGCCCATACTGCCGCGACAGACAGCAGCCACTCCAGTTTTAAAAGTAATCCTGCTGTTCTTAACGTGAACCACACACCAACACCGTAATTAATACTAGTTGGCATTTATTACCCGTTTGAGATACAAGATAGTCTATGGGCTTAGAAAGTGTGGCCTCTTAAGGCAGGTCTCTTCAGAAAAAAAATGAGGTAATGCAGCAGCGAAATACAATGAGACTTTGCTTGCAGCTTCGTAATCTGATTTTTTCAAGATGGGATCCACAGGTGAAATACACAGAGCAGTAAGACAAACTTTCTAGGACTAAATCTAGACCATCCTTGAATACTAAACATCTTTCAAAATACACAATTAAAATGAAAACGTTTCATAAGTATTACAATTGATCTTCCCACATAGATGAGAACAAAATTAGTTTTAAATATCTCAGAAGCAAATTTTTTCCTCCTTCAGAATCAAACAGGGCTGAGGACTTTTTGAACAAACAAAGGGATTGACAGCGAACACCTGCAAGCATCCGTAGCCACATGAATTCCTCATTTACATCTTTTATTTTTCTCCTTCTTCCTCAAAGTAATTAAAATCTTCCTTCTGCTGGAAGGCCCGTGGGCAATCATCGCACGGGACTTGTTCTGAGAGACGAGGAGGTCCCGAGGTGAGCCAGCTTCCTCCAGCTCCTTGGTCAGCACCATCCCCACCGTACCACTGGCAGTGCAGCACTGCGGGCAGACCTTCCTGGGTGTTGCCCCAGCAAGCACCGACGGCACGTGGAAATGCCGTTCCCATTGCTCCGCGGACTGCATCTAGGTTGGCGCCTCTGCCCAAGGGCTGACGCACTCAACCAAGTTCCACCCTGACTGACTTAGCCTCGTTTCGTCCCTAAGTCCGGCTGTACTTTAGGTAAGTGCAGCTAAATTCGGGAGATGATAACTTCATTTCTGCACATCCACTCAACTAATCTGTTCCTGGACTGCCAGCGATAATAATTCTCCCAGAATTACCGATTAAGTCATACACTTAAAATTGTTTTCTAAAACCTCCTATTGTCATCAGACAACTTTGACAGTGACTCTTGTCATTACAGCTCGTTACCCTTCAGCATCATCACATCCAAAATAAGGATTATGGTTTTGCTTGTTCATTCACAGGGCTATAAATGTAGTGGAGGGATTACCACTTCTTATTCTACTTCTTAGTTGCTAGAACTTTCCTTACCTAATTTTCCCTCTGGGACCTTTGCAAACAGATATGTCCTTATTCTTTTGCGGCATTTTCTGCACTTCCTCCTCATCTCCATTATTACTACTGAAGCTATTCACTGTCTTTCCCTTTCCATTTTGTACAAACCTTAAATTCCCTCCCCATCCCAAATTGTTTAAGGGCTTTCACTTCTGGTTTATATCAGATAAACGAAAGCTCTAGTTTTCTGGCTTGCTTAATCCTAATTAAACTCCTGGCCCACATACAAATGATGCCTATTACCTCTGTGGCAGCTTTTACTTTTGACTAATCCAGAAATGCTCATTTTCCTATATATATTTGTACTAAAGGAAGTTGTCTTTAAAGACGAGCAACTTTGCTCTTCAGACACGTCATCAGTGAATGCCATGCAGAGATGTAATCTGCTGTCATACAGCCCTCCCCGCATCGATCCAGGCTGAGGCGTGTTGTACTACCTATGAGCCAGAAGACTATTTAAGACCATTTAACCACGATAGGACATAAATATTCAGATTACAAAATAAATAAGTGAATTGAGAAGATTAAAAAAAAAAAAAAAAAAAAAAACAAACCAAACAACAAAAAACCCAACAAAATATAACAACAAGGAGGAAAATTAATCCTGATACAAAGTCAGCTAGTTAAGCTGTATTCTTGCTATAGAGCCACCATTAGCCAACCCCTGCAGTTTCCAGATGTTTATTACAGGATATGCCTGGACAAATCTTCTTTCATAAAAGCTCTTTGACACAAAGACATTAAACTTTAAGTACCTTAACACAAAAGCAGACCTTTTAAATGGGATTTACTTGAACTTTTTATATACAAAAACAGCTGGAAAGGGAACAGAATGACAATGAAGTAAAACAATACTTACAGACAACCAGTTAGTAAATCTCCATCTTCTTCTCCTTTAGGCACAAAAGCAAACTCCATACACCGTCAGCATCGTGTACACAATAGTCCTATTAAGCTCACCATTTTCTAGAAGATTAAGGGCCTGATCAAAAGAACGCTGAAATCACTGGAAATCTTGCTATTTGCTTCAACAGTTTTGGATCTGGTCCATTCTGATTCCATAAGAACAACTGCTCATAACAACTCAGCTTAAAGCTGTAAGAAAACAACTCTGGTTATAACCTCCATAAAAATTCAATAAAAAGGAACACATGTTTTCTTTCTATTTACTTTACTTTCCATAATTTTTACAACAGAAACTTCCAGCATTTTGCTCCACAATATAATCCAATTCATTTGGTTGAGGAAGCGAAAGGAAAATACAACAAGGTGTAGAAGTTTGGTTCCCAATTCTGAGTAGTATCATTATTCACAGTGAAAAGAACTACTATTTTATTCCTCATTTTGATGCTGAACCAAAAATTATTTGCCAAAAATTGTGGGGACAGTGGGACATACTTTCTCTTTCTCTTTCTAGAAAATGCTCTGTGTATGGCTGGTTCCAGGGTCCTGGGTCTGCATTTCTTCTGGGTCCCAATTACCTATGGGTTTTTCATCACAGTTGCACACGTTCAATAAATACAAGCTCAGACTTCTGTAACTGACAGTTTTACTTCCACTTGTACGTTTACGCATGCGTGCATGTACATACATTGTAGAGCAAGGCCAAAAAATGCAGATAGCATCAAATGATAACAACAAGGAACATAATTCCAAAACATCTTAACTAAAACTTATGCTGGTTGGATACCGACCACTCCTAATTTCAGGCAAGGCTTCTACTTTTTGCAGCGAGTGCCAGAGAAAATGTGTCTATTGTTCCTGTAAAAGAAAAAAAGAAAACAAAACAAAAACCAAAAAACCAGGATCAAAGAACGGTTGTTCACTGGCTGACACACACACACAGATTTGCAGGACAAATGAAGCCATGTCTACAAGCAGTATCTCATCTTAACCCAAAAAAAAAAAAAAAAAAAAAAAAAACTGTTTCAAAAACTCCAGTGATTTAAGTGAGACTAGGACAGATGCCAAAGTTATGATGCTCTTATAGCCAGAAAGGCTAAACCATTTTGTAATTTTTTTTTCTAGCATACTCACAGGCTGAAAGCTATTATTGCCTAATGCCACATTTGGCAACCAAATGGTACTGAGGAAAACTCTATTTTCTAAATTTGCAGGTATTTTAATAAATTTATGTTAGGCTTTTTAGATCACTAATATATGATTACCATCTTCTATGCATGAGTAGATAGATCATAGATATGCTGATCATCCAGCAATAACAAGATGGTTCAGGTTCAAGTTAATCATACCATCACAATCCCAGAAAATTAGACAAATCAAGCAATATACGGACTCCTTCCCAGTCAAGACAAATGTTACCTATGATCCTGCATACAGGGGACAAGCAGTAAACCTTGCCACTACAAAATTAGCTTATCTATATATTCTGATGACATTTGAATAAGCCACACGCGTTTATATCAGGCTGTAATTTGGCCATGGCCACAGCATTTCTGATGCAGCACTGGAAGCTCTAACGCTGAATTTTTCATACTGCCAAACTACACCAAGTTCCTACAAAAAAGTTGCCAAACTTCTGTTGTTAGGCTGCCCCAAGCAGACATTTCCACTTCTGTTTCATTGCAGCAGGCAGGCTTACAGAAAACCCTTCCTGCGATAGACTCATACACAGTAATGAAGTCCAACTCCTGTATAGGACCTCTTTACTCATGGACCTAATTTGTTTTTTTTTCATAAGGGAGAAATAATATGATGCCCACTATACATATATAAAGACTGAGGCATGGAAATGTAAAGCAGTTCTTCCAAATCACCACCACTAGCAAAGCAAGAGCACAAGGCTGTCTTCTAACTTTGGTACTACATCAAATGGCAATTTTTGCCATTCTCTAAAAGCTCATAAGCTCTGGAAACAGTTTTATTATAGCAATCACCTCTAGAAATTTTCCAATTCTTACCCAGAAAGCTCATTTTGGCAGGAAAAAAATACGGTTAGATACACATAGTTTTTCTAGCCCCATTTTTTTTGTGATTTCTCAGATTAGAATACCGATCAGGTATTATCCTGCCTCTTCCCACAGAGACCACAACACAACGTGGTTATTTATTACCTATTGAAAATTCTAAAAAGGGGCATTAAAATTTACAGTTTTATACATACAGTTCTGTAGATAAAGGACTTCTGATGAAGCTATAATTTTCTGAATCCTGGTCAAGGATTTTCAGTTAATATTCTTCAATACTGCCCTGTAAGCCTACAGTTACATTGCAAAATCAATGTATACAACTATTATTTGGCTTTTCTATCTTTGCTTGCAATAAGAACCGCATTTCTGAAGCTATTTATTGGCACTTTGGTATTGCCGTAAAGGCTATTTCTTCCTTCCTAATTGTGCTTTTGGTCCTTTCTGTGCTGAGCAAAATATGGCCAAGGGTCAAAAGCATATATCCTTTCTTTCGAGCAAATTGAACGTTATAAATTAGTTTCCCGGTCACCTCCAGATTCTTAGAAACTATAGCAGGGTGGAAGCTGGGGGACACAATTGCACCCCAGACCCCTACTGCCCAACATTACGGCAGCACGGGAGAGCGGCAGCCCATTTTCTAACACATTCTTCCAGAAGAGGCTTTCCTAATTAAAGCCAATAGTAGGCTACAACCCAGTAATAGCGAGAAGCTGTTCCAAAATATTCCCACTCTGCTGTTAACGCTGCCTTTTACAGGAAGCAACAATGCCTTTTCACCAAGTTTCCCCCAATTACAGGGAAATTTATGAGAATCACTGCAAGCCAGCAAACTCTCAAATGTTTTTCAAAGCTAAGAAAATCCAAGCCTTCCTACTAGATTTCTATCATCTTCCCACTCTACCCCAAATCACATTTACATGACTCATCCTTCCATTTTACACTTCCCACAACTTAAGTCCTTCCTGCCTTTTCTTCCTTTTCCCTCCTTTTCCTGTAAATCTCTTTACTTTCATGCTTGGCTCCCATAAAATTATCACAGCATTTGTGTTACATTTTTCTCTACTAAATTGATTACTTCTTTAAGTCTGCTCTCTGCTTTCTGGAGACGCTCCTCTCGTGACCACAGAGCAGTGCAGATTACTACGCAACAGTACACCGCATCGCTACGTTTCTCTGTAATAAGCATAGTTCCTCTTGTTGCGCGGGCATTACATTGCTTTTTTTTTTTTTTTTGCAATCCAGCTGCTGCCCCCCCCCCAGCTGCGGGATTTGCCGGACCATCCCTTGGGAGCAGCAGCTGCTGCAGCTCCCGGCTCTCCGGGAGCGCCGAGCGCAGCAGGGATGCAGAAAGGCTGCTGCTGGGGAAAGGATGCTCGCCGTCCCTGCGGCAGCGGGGCCCTGCGCTGGTACTCAGCAGCCTGGAGGAGCATCCGGCGAGGCCATCCAGCTGCTGTGCTGAGCTCCGCCACGGCGGGGTGGCCCTGCCAGTCACGGGGGGGGGGACGTTTGCTGTACTTGAGCGGCGGCGATGATCGGCCTCTCCCGAGAACTTGGAAGCGCGTTGAATCAAAAGACGTTGCCTCTCGCCAGAGGCAGGATCGGTTTTGTATTGGCCGTTGCTCCTGCTGGACTCGATCGCAGCTGCGTTCCCCTCTCCCCCCACACGCACATCTCGCAGCGCTGTCATTTCTTTGCAAGCTCGACATCAAGGTTCATGTAATTACATATAAGCATCTGTATATGATTGCATATGCATGCGTTACTTCAAAAAGATTTGCATAGTAAAGCCTGCAAAATGAGAAAGCATCATTTTTAAAGGAATTATTAAAGGAAGCAGGTGTGATTCAGCAGCTTGTTGTGGGCACGTCAGGAGACAGTCGCATGTGGCTGCAGATTTCTCTGGTGCATATTGTGCCAGCCCTCCACTTCCTATGAAATTGTAATCACCTCCGGAGCTCTTCTCGTCATATCTAAGCGCTTCGCAAGTATTCATCCAGTCATGTCAAAATACATTCAGCAATACTGTTATCACCCCCCTTAAAGCGAAGGAACCGGGGCATATGTTACATGTTAACACACGATAGCGTGTGGCGTTCAACAGATTTGACTACAAGATCTTTCTTTGCCTTCCTCATGCATCATATACTGTAACAGAAGCTCAAGCCCTGCAGGTAGTAACTAGCTCTGACCCAACATCAGCCGCATTGTGTACGCTGATCAGACAACAAAAGCTTTCTTGGAAAAGACCTTGTCCCAGAAAAAAAACCCGGTACCATTTGAATTCCTCCTTCCAATGAACAAATTGTGGGACTGATGGGCGGTGGGGAGAGATCTTTTAGTAACACATCACCACAACGCACAGCTTCGTTGGAAGCAACAGCATAAGTAACTTTGAAATCAAACATGTCTCAAGTCTGATTATACAACTTGCACGCTTCGTTAATAATTTTCCCAAAGTTTTGCTGAGTGAGGCGTATCGCCCCCATCCCCCATAGCTGCAAGACCCTGCGGAGCGGAGCAACCGTGCAGCGGCGCGAGGCAGCGGCTGCGGGGCCGGCACAGCCCCCCGAGCTCCTGGCTTTAGCACCGACTTCTGCGGAGAGAGACAATCTTCCGGTTTGATTTCTTAATTGAAAAACCGTAATTGTAGCAACACCAGGCCCCAACTCGCATAATGAATAGCGTGTGGACCATTGAGATCTATAGCACAGACTACTCCGACTTCACCTAATTAGGTAATAGCTAGCACTTGTAAGCTTTTCCATATGTGTAGCTAAAGCCTGCTGATAAAAGGGGAAGGGGAGCTCTTCACAGCTTTCATGGTGGTGGTGGTGGTGGTGGTGGTGGTAGGCTGCAGGAGCTTAGGAAGCTGCTGAGAAGTCTGGTAGGTTATTTAGCTTTGTGGTTATAGTCTGATTGCTTTTCAGTCTAAATGTTTGGGGTTTTTAATTTTTTTCTCTTAACATTTGTTTTGATGCACTTTTATAGTCATTTGTCTATACTCTAGTATTTCTGACCTCATTTTTCTGCTTTTCTATGTTGTGTTCTGTATGTATGTTTTTCTTCTATTTTTTCCTGCTTCCCTGCCACCAGTGGGAGTAGTAAGTGCATGGATGATAAATGTACACATGCTTTGAATCTATATGCAGCTCTACAGAGCAGCCTGCAGAACCCTGGAAATAATTATTCTGAGAAAAATGGAGTTCATCTTCCACAGCAATTGTGTGGAACATATGAACTTGCACAGTCTCTGTCATGCGGTCCAGCCACTGAGCAGGAGTTGTGAGAGGAGATGCCTAGTACAGATTTTTCAAGGGCCAACTGATAAATTTGTGAGAGTGCGTAAGCTGAGGTTTTTCAAGGACTTACCACTTTGGTGTATCTTCCTGAGAATGGCAAAAAGCACTCTTGAGACCTCCATCTGTTAAAGTCACTCTTCCAAAATGCGCAGGTGGTAAAGTTTCTGAATTCAATGCTGTGGTATTTCTTAGTGTAGATAAAATAATGTCTTTTCCTTGATTCCTCATACATGATTAATCTGCTTTCCAACTGGAACTTCCTCAATACTCAAATTAAGGTGGGTAACACTATGGAAAAGCTGACACTAGCCAGATGCAATCTGAGGAGAAAAAGCAAGCATCTGAGTATAGGGTCTTGGCATGTGAAGACCCAAATACAAAAATGCAGTTTTAACTATTGGTGGTGGAAGTAGCTCCACCTAGGATAGCTCTAAAAATACAGCTGTGAGGTCTCTTCCTAGGTGACTACGTGATTATAACATTGTTTTTCCCATCTTTCTCCTTCCCCTTCCCAGTTGGTGCTATTGTTATCTGCTGTGTAGCTGGTATGATGACTCAGATGATAAAATTATGCTGGAAGTTATATATACATGGAACACTGAGACACAAGAACGCAAATTCTTCTGGGCAAACAATCTAGGAGGCTTTTTTGTATTTATTCTGCTAAGCACTAAACATACAGTATTGTAAGGATAAGAATAAAAGTTTTATATTTCTAAATACTGCTTTCAAGCTGAACCTCAAAACAAGCTACGCTTTAGTTCAAGGCTTGAACTTGCTCCTGAAAAGAAAATCAACTGAGGAGTTTCCTTTATCATGAGTAACTACATCTACCTATGGCTTTGAGTGCATAGTAAGAAGCTTAAGTCTCAAGCAACTGGAGTTTTCCACTGCAGTTTTGTCCTCATTTGCTCTAGTAATCATTCAAGCTTAGCGGCATTGGTTAAATTCAGATACAGGTCAACTGTATTTCGATGAAGTTTGAAGAAATGGGTGCAGCTGATTGAGCTGTATCATAAAAAAACCTTATACAGAAAATAGTAGCTTGATGATGCCTATCTTGATAAGTGTGATAATATGTTGCTTCTCAGCTGATGTAGTATCAGGTTTCTATCTATGGAGTAAACTATCTTTCTGAAAATTCTAGCTGCATAGTAATTAATTTGACTTAGAATTATTGTGTTAAGAAATATCTTCCGTGAGCTAAGTTGGATATGGATGTCAGCTCTTGTCTGCAAGTAAACAGATAAATAAAAGGAATATGTGTTTATGATCACCTTGTATAAGGTAATTTTCATTGTAGTGCTGCAGATGCATTATAAACCAATAAGTGTTAAATTCAAGAGTGTCAGATTTGCCACTAATTAATAGATTAAAAATAACAGGACATGAGGTAAGATTATAGGAATTGGGCCCCGTGTATGTTGGTTAGTATACAGCAATGGGTATGGAAAGGAGTGTTGTGAAATGACCAGGACCTTGGCTGGTCCTATCTGGATACTGTAAAAAGTCCTGCTTGCTAGAAAATGTTGAGAGCTTAACTGAAAAACAGAGTTTTCTTATATTTATTTGAATGCACACTCAAATCAGTGAAAACCACATGAAGTCATTAAAACAGGCTGGAGGGGTTTTTTGCAATAAACATTATGATAGACCCTGAAAGCTGGAGAAGGTGGGATAACAGCAATGGACTGCACCAATCTACTGGTTCACACTGAACAGCCTCTTGCTGCTTGAGTGGTGTCCCCAAAATCTGTATGAATGCTTGGGGGCAAGGAAAAGGAGGCAGAAGTTGGCCTTAAACCTCTATAGGATGCCTCCACTGTAATTCTGTTCTGGACTGTGGAGCATCTACAGCAATTCTTATTCAGAAAGTCTCTCAGCACCTTCTGGAGAGGCTCCGTCATATCCGATCACTAGTGCAGTACAGAGCGGGTAATGAAGTAATACTTTATCTTCATTTATTAAAACAGCTGTCTAAGGTCATAAATACAAGTTGTTTTTATCACCAGGAGTCTCCTCATAAGCATGAGGAGGATGATTAACATTGCATCTTCAGTTCTGCTTACACTTGCAACCTTGCGGCAGATGCTTGGCTCCAGCGTTGTTTAAAAGCCATCAGAAAATGTCTTGATCGCTGGGGACCTCTGCGAGAACTTTGGTGGCTGGTACATTGATCTGACCCAAGGAGCGCTCCTCAGGCAAACATGAGGACAGGCTCTTGTTATTGATTAGCCAAATGGTCTGGCCTTCCTGTTTTGTCTCCTCATTGGCAATTAAGAGAGAAATCCATTGAGGCAGTGGTGGCAGTGAACCTTTCCCTCTGACACAAATAACCTTAATCAGGCCTCTTAGTTAATTTCTGAAATTGTTCTGTATCGACCTCTGTTTGAAGCAGGATTTTCATGCTATGGCCCCATCAGTAAAACATACACATCTTCCTGTTAGCAAAGCAGGCTTTTTCTACTGGTGACATCTTTTACTACTTATTTACAATCCTAATCACATCATTGATTCCAGTAATCTTTCCTGCACTAAGAGCTATTATTAATTCTCTCGAAAGAGAACCTGGGTGGTGCTTGCTGGGTTTTTTAAGCCTAGATAATTAAAATTAAAGCAAGTAATGACCATCTTGGAGATGGGAGGGGGGCAGGAGGAAGTCCAATTCTCAATGTGTTTTTAACATCCAGACAGTAAAGAGGCCACAATGTTACTCAGCCTGAAACTAAGGCTGATACCTAAAATAGAACCAGAAGATTGTTTTGACTCAACTAAAAAATGGGGATTAGCTTTCTACACCCAAAGCTATGATTGTCCAGGTTAGGAAAGTGATTGTTTAATCCAAAACACAGTATTTGGGCGTTTCCTTACTTGTGTGACTCCTTTTGTGTTGTGATCAATGGAAACACTTCACTTGGATAGTAAGAAATGAAGCATTTATTCAGGTCTTCCCCAATAATCACTGATTTTACTCCCCAAAATGAATATATTAATCCTTTATCTCCATCTTCCCCATTTCTATTCTACAGTTTCATGAAAGGCCAGGTCTTGCTTATCCTTCTTAACGTTGACTGATACTCTAGTCTAGGAGCCATTGAAACAATTGGGAATATTCATCGCTTATGTCAGTATGACTTCATTGCTACTCAGTGATGAAGGGCAGAAGAACTTGGTTGCAAAAGAGGGCAAGCCCTGGCTGTGGGGCACTTGGGCAGGCTGGATCTGGGGCTCAGCACCCTCCCTGTCTGACAGCTCTTCCTCCCCTGATGCACACACGCTCAGTTTTTTGTGTTGCTTCACTTTCCCAGCTTGTGAGTTAAATGCTAAGGGTTTTTTTCATCTTTAAGAAAATCTGTGAGATCTGGTAAATGGAAATGCTAGAGATGTTCTGGTTGAGCAGGAGTATTATTTATCATAGGTTCTCCTTGCTAGAAAATGCCCCTTTGTGCTCGGGGTGCCAAAGAGGCATGTGAGGATTTTGGCAGGGAGGAAAGGTTTGACTTACCCAGGTGCTATCCCCGTCAGCATGGTGGATTTATAAACCTGATGTCATCTATTTACATTTCTAAATCGCAGCATGGAGCAAAATGCAGCGATACAGAAGATTAGTCTTCATTCGGCAAAGTAACTGCCAAATTAAATGATGACAGATGGAAAAACTAAATGCCACGGTGTCAGGGGTCCGATGATAGCCCTCCGCTTTAGCAGGAGGTAAATACATAAACCTCAGCTGGTGCCTGCAGAAGATACGCGTCCAGTTTAAAGACGGCCCTCGGACTTTTTATTTAATCAATACCCCCTATCGAAGGGAGCGGCGTACAGCATTAGAACTAAAACAGTGTTATTAGAAAATGATATACTGCACATTAGGATGTATAATTCATGTCGCCTTCATTTGTTCAGGCCGTCGTGAAAAATCCATAAATCATTTTCTCGTTCGTGTATCGCCTAAGTGCAATTTGTCATTTTGCATTAGAGGGCTGCCTCAGATCAGCGGCGCTTTTAATTCACTGCTCGGGGTTTAACGCCACGCGGACCCTGCCAGCCTTACACAAAATGGAGACGCGGGGGGGGGGATCGCCATCGCCACGCCGCGGGAGGGAGGGAGGGAGGCGCCCCGCCGCCTATCCGTGTGCGTGGGTATAGGAATAGATGTGTGTTCGCGCGTGGGTACGGCCCCCTCAGTCAGGCCCTCTTTACCACAGCGTTGCGGGGGGGGAGCGCCCCGACGCCGCCTTCGCGGTGAGGCGGGGATGTGCCGCGCCGGCAGCCCGGACCCCCGCCTCCCCCCTTACCTCCGGCCGCCGCGGGCGCTTCGGTCACAGCCCGGGGCGGGTTCGGTCGCAGCGGCGGGCGGGCGGGCGCCCCTCCGCTTCCCCGGTTCCCCCGGGTTTCGCCTGTGGCGCCCGGGCCGCCCGCTTTCCTCGAAGGCAAGGAGCTACCGCCGTTCCCGGGGCTCCGGCGGCGGGCAGGGTCTAGAGACGGGCCGCCTCGGGCCCCGTTAAGTCCCTGGAAGCGGCCGTTCCCTCACGGCAGTTAACGCACCGGCCCCGTGCGCCGGAGCGCGAGCGGGGCACAGACTGGTCTGTGGTGGAAGTTGGTGGCCGCGCGCGGCAGGACGAACGGTCGCGCTTCTGCACGCGAAGGAAACGCAGCGA